>JAJMKR010000013.1:187899-251752 GCA_030563945.1 Geotrichum australiense | reverse complement strand
TAGAACTAGAACTAGAACAAGAACGAAGAACTACTACCCAAGTCTGAATAAGAATTAAATATTGTAAGAGCTTGATTTATTGATATTAATTTTAGTTGAATTAATTATATTATCTTATTGGTGCTTCCTAATGTATGTTATACTAGGTACGTAAAGGTTTCGCTCTAGCTGGTAGCTAGCCGGGGCGGAATCTTTACATTTAATAACTAGTCATTTGGCGCAGTGGCGTTAGTGGTTTAGCGGTAAAATTCCTGTTTGCCATACAGAAGCCCCCGGTTCGACTCCGGGCTAACGCAATTAAATTCCAATTGATCAAGTTATCATTTTTTTGCAACTTCTTTAAAAGGTCTGTGATCGAATAAACTGGTATTGAGTTATCAAATTTTTGCTTAAGACAATTTAGGCGTTTCCAGAACATATGATCAAAGCTGAAAAACCATAAATGATATTTAATTAGTTGAAACAAGAGAGTATGATTTTTTCATCCTGCTGTACCTCTATGTATTCATTCAACAGCTGGTTCAGCCAGTCTAGTCAGCGCTCAAGTAGCACAGTCCTGTAGATGTAACTTGCTCCTTTCGTTATATCACAACATTGAAAATTTAGTAATTTACCACTTAGTTGGCGCTTGCATCTACTGAAGAATATAGTTTTAGTCCTTTATAGATTTTTTTCTAAATAGAGGCTATTACCATTTCTCTTTTTTCACAAATTGCTGCATCCGACTCGATAGCGAAAGATGTTCTGTGATAAAAAGCTCAATTCTTTGCGACAATCCAGAATTATATACTGTAGTATTGTAAAATATAATTTCATCATGTAAAGGTTTAAAAGACAGCCAACTAATCACGTATATATGTTTGTTGGATCGCATTCATACAACCCATACGGTGGCTCCCTTATTGCCTGAGCGTGTATGTGACATTTGTAGTAAAAACTGTGAATATATTTGCATCAAGCTGTATATAACATTGTTCTTAAAAACTCAAGATTTATAAGTAAGGGTTTTGTAAAAAACTTCAGTAAAAGGCACAATATGTACAGCATTGATCACATAGTATGGTAAATTTAAGGCAACTTGATACAAGCCGTCAAAACGACATTTTATAGAGAGGTATAAATATATCCATATATAAACAGATTTTGTACAATCTCAAAGCTTTCTACATAAATCTAGCCCTCTTTATGTGTTTTTTACCAGTACCCTATTAAACAACCATCTAAAATTTGTTTGATCCTGCCTTATTATAATCGTTATCTACGACACACAACACGGTATATAGCATACGCTGAATACAGAACGTAGCCAAAGATATTAATCTTTTTGACCAGCTCCTCTTGACCGCCAGGTTCTGTGTGTAATATAGAATTATTACAGCTTTTGTACAAACGAATTACTTTGGGCAGTAAGCTATCAGCTACGTATGTAAAGCTGGGTGCTGTGACTGCTTACATTAATATAACTGGCTAATTTGTGTCAAAACTAGTATCATATTATTTTATCATAACAGGAGCTTGATTGTAAAAATAACCAACATTGTTTTAATCTAACTGAACCAGTAAAGTTGATGACTGAGGTGGAAAGTTGAGACTTACTGTATGCTGAGCTTTTAACAGTAATTTACAAAAGATTCAATTAGTCCAATTGACCACTAACATATACACTATTTTCTGACACCACGAGAATGTCAGTGAGCTAGAATAATATCCATTTGAATAGTTTGAAAACTTTTGATAGAATATTTTTTTTCAACAGAAATCTTCCTTCAAAAAGCGAAGTAGAACTTAACATTTCAGCGATAAGCTTTATACCCACAACCAATACATGACGTCACATGTTACACCGTTACAATAATTTAGTTCAGTTCTGGATAAAAAATCACAAGTTTTGATCTCAATCATCCAACTTTCCACCAACAACAAAATATAATGTGCTCCTATTTGTCATGAATTTGTTTTGGATCCCAGTTGGATTATAAGGTGCGATTTGAGTCAATTAGTTTGATCACACAGTCCTAGAAACTCTCTAATTGTTTTGCTCTAACCAATTGAACTGTACCACCAGGTTTTTTTTTCCATTGGCGTGGTTTTTTTCTTTTCTTCCCAGGATAAATTGTAAACTACACACTGCTGGAAAACAGGCTAAATTCAGACTCTTACTCGTATTTAAAAGAACCAGGTCTTCCCCAGGTTTTTTTTCGCAAAAACTTTTTAATTCTGTTATTTTCTGCTTCTTGTCTATTCACTATTTTTCAGGATTTGAGTTATATTCTAAACCAATTGATCCAAAACTGGAAAATTATCAAGCACAAATGACTTCTGTTACTATTCCTTACGGTGCCGCAATCCAGGCCTTCAAGACTGTCGAAGGAAAGAACCTTGTTTTCCATTTCGACAACTTGGAAAACTACAAGACCCCCGCCAACCCATTCTTTGGCGCAACAATTGGCCGTTACGCCAACAGAATCTACGGGAAGGAAATTTCAGCTGCCGGAAAAACTTGGGAGTTGACACCCAACAATGACAACGAAATCACTCTGCACGGCGGTTTCAAAGGGTGGGACAAGCTTGTTTGGGATGAAGTCACTGAAAAGAAGGACGACGGTAAAACTGTCACTGTGTACACATTGACCTCTCCACACTTGGACCAAGGATTCCCAGCAACTGTTGTTGCCCGGGCCATATACACCAGCTACACCAAGAAAGAGGATGGTGTTGATAAAGTCGTTCTTGAACTTGAGTACGAGGCCGAAATTGCCCCCGATTCACCCGTTGACGAAACTGTCATCTCATTAACAAACCACGCACACTTCAACCTCAGCGCAGATCAAGTCTCCAACGAAGGAACCGTTCTCAAATCTTACTCTAACCAGTACTTGCTCCATGACGCACAAACTCTGGCTCCCACAGGTGAACTTGCACCATTCCCGGTAAACCTTGATGGCGTGACATTCCAAGGTACAGAGCCAGTCATTGACCACGCATTCATGGTCCAGCCACCCGCCAAATTCGAAGGTCTCGACACCCGTACCTACCGCGACGTTCAAACTCACGTTCACCTCTACAACCCTGACACCAAAATCAATCTCACCGTTGGTTCCACTGAGCCCACTTACCAAATCTACACCGGTGAATTCATCAACGTTGAAAAGCTCGAGGGAGAGTCTCGCGATTTCAAGCCATACAGTTGTATCGCTGTTGAACCTGCTCGCCCAACGAATGCCGCGAAGAAAGATGAGTGGAAACAGTGGGTTTTATTGAAGAAGGGCGAGAAGTACGGCTCTAAGATTGTTTACACTAACTGGATTTCGGAATAATTAGATGCACAGTATATAATAAAATCCAAAAAATTTCATGAATATTAATGAAAACTACCAGTATACCGGTATAGAAAGTTGCGGTATTAATTTATTTTTATTTTAATACCAATGCTATTTTTATCCAAGCCAACATAAATCTGGGGTAGATTCCAAAAGACAAACATGGCCAGTGCATTCTGAGAGATGCATCTCTTTCCAAAACAAATTATGTATATATTATTCATTAGTTAGCGTAAGTTACGTCGTATTATTTCACATTTTACTTTCGTTTATATATATCCATCCATCAGAATTACTTTCTATTATCTATTAGTCCCCATTCTCACTGTACCTGGGTTACAGTGTCTTGTTGGTACAGATCAAAAAGATGTCTACACCCTTTTGTTCCATTGAATAACTGCGGGTTCCTTGGGTAAGGTGATCATTGATTCAAAATCAATTTCAGGAATCTTTCCATCAGGCACAACCCACTTGAATTCTCTAACCAATGTTGCCAACAAAGTTCCCAGTTGCACATAGGCAAATTGTTCGCCAATACATCTGTGTCTACCACCACCAAAAGGCAAGTAAGGAGAAGACACACCTTTACTGACAGCACCAAATCCGTAATCAATAGAGGGATCATTAGAGTTGACACTGCTGGGAGCATTAGGATCATCCCAACGTCTTGGTTCAAAAGTGGTAGCATTCTTGA
This sequence comes from Geotrichum australiense, assembly GCA_030563945.1. Lineage (NCBI taxonomy): Eukaryota > Fungi > Ascomycota > Dipodascomycetes > Dipodascales > Dipodascaceae > Geotrichum > Geotrichum australiense. The sequence goes on along the minus strand of JAJMKR010000013.1, from coordinate 247,738 downwards.
AGTACTCTTCAGACATCATAGTAACACCTGGAGATACCATAACATAGTGGCCCCGGGGAATAACGTACTTAGTGTTGGGAACAGGCAAAGGGTTCATGACCTTTCTGAAAACTGAGTGTAAAGGACTGTGCATTCTCAAAGTCTCCTTAATAGTGTTGTTCAATAGAGTCATGTCTTGAAGACCTTCGTAAGTGATAGGGTTAAGTTCTTTTTTATCGTTGTATCCACAGACTCTAATTTGTTCTTGATAGAGGTCTTCAATAAGATCAGGACGAGCTCCTAAATGAAGAATAGCCCAAGCAGAAGTAGAAGCAGAAGTGTGTTGTCCACCCATGAGAATACCAATAAGAAGATTGGCAATGTGTTGATCAGTCATTCTCACACCATCTTTGTAAACACCGTTAACCATCAAAGAGCTAATCAAATCCTGACTTGGATCAATTTTACCAGATTTTCTGCGCTTTTCAATAATTTCCATATAGGTTCCTGACACTTTCTTTTGAGCGGCATCTCTCTTCCAGTAGTGAGGTAAGGGCAAGTGAGGGAAAGCAAAGTTAATAGGGGTGAATCCTTTATCAAGATCAGAGTAAAGCTCTGCAAAGTCGGTATTCAATTTTTGTCTAACCTCATCACCCAACAATGTTCTTGATGCAGTGAAAATAGTCATTTGAGAAGTAGCCTTCAAAATATGAACTTTTCCACTCAACTTGTTAGGGTTCTTGTCAAAGAAGAAAGGAGAAGATCTGACATAATTAGTAACTTCTTCAACAATTTTAGGAACATAGGCGATAAAAGCATCTTTGGAAAGAGCACTCTTGGCAAACTTCTTTTGTTCCATCAATCGGTGATTAGGACAATCGTAGACAACACCCTCACCAAAAATAGGAGTGGTCAAATGCGAATAGGCTTCTTCGGTTGAGACATCTTGAAGTTTACTGTTGAACACAAATTCATGACCCTTTGGTCCCAAGCAGACTGTCATAACTCTTCCCAGCATAACAAATGCAAAAACATCACCGTATTTCTCTCTGTTCTCGTTGAAAAAATCAAATGGTCTCATACCATAGTCAATAGAAGAACCAATCCAAGGCAACCAGTGGAAAACGACTGGGGGGCGATTTGGGTTTTTGAAAAGAATTTGTTGTAAGATGTTGAAAACCACAGTTAAAACAAGCGCTGATCCCAATATCAGTGGGATAAGCTGCCATAAAGGAAGTCTTAACAGCGGCTCAACAGCATCTAAAACGGAGATATCTAAAGAACGTAACACACCCATGTTGATGCTTGATGGTGCAAAACACAAAAAGAGAGTTGAATCAAGGGAAGGAGGTAATTAAGAACTATGATAATTGACGTCGTAGTTATAACAATAGGAATAGGATAAAAAGAACACGAGAAAAAACTAGTGATAAATAACTAGGGTAAGGGCATAAATACTCGGAAAAAAGTATTGTAAAACGAGGAAGACGAGGGTAAGCCCAGCTAATTGTACTACAAAATTTCAGGTATTTTTTTTCTCAGGAATGCCCAATACATGACAGAAAACTACCCAGGTATGAGAAACCTCACCAGATTTATCGGACCATCGTGTAACTTATCATACTGTGCCTCCCACTGGTATACGTAGGTTAGCTCATTTCCATTATTCTCCTATCACGCAACTTTTATGAGCTGCTTATTTATTGACTTTTTCTGTTTTGTTTATATTTACTTATAAAAGTCTGCTCATGTCAACCTAATTCAGGGGGTGGTTTTTTGAGATGAAATATTTTTGACTTTTGACTTGGACTTGTAGCCTTTTCCACAAAACACCCGCTACTAAATTCACTGAACAGTACTATGTTGATAATGGTCTAGTAAAACTTAAACTATCTAATAGTTAGCAAAAAGGGCTGGAATTTGGCTTAAATATAGCAAAGCTTTACAAATATATTTATGTTTTATAGGCTAGTAAAGCTATACGAAGAAAGAAAAGCACTTTTACAAAGGGGCTCATTCTCTAATTTTTTATATACATTTTTTTTCAGCAGCCAAAGAAATGAAGTCGAAAAATGGATTAGGAATTATTAGTTTGCTTAGATGCTGATATGAAGCCAAATAATTCTTGCCAAAGCTAATAATCTGCAGTAGGAGGAAAGTTCTAATCGCATATAGATAATGGGTTCAAACTTCACAGCGCTTCTATACGAGAGCCTAGATTGGGGTTTAAGAGCTGTGCTCAATATAACATCTTTTTGCACTTATTTCTCTGAACTCTACAAAGTATGATACTTTGAAAAAAGTTAGCCTATTACTGATTGTGCATTAAAAATCATATTCGATGGTACTAAATTATTAGTAGATAAGAGATATGAGTTGATGGGCTGCCAGTCTTGAATCACAAATCCTAACGTCCGATTAATACATTTTGTGATGTTTTGCTGAAGCATGTCTTCAGATTGTTGGGTATGTCTCCTCGTATGCTAGAGATAATCGGGATCTATCTGGCGCATGTATTGATACAAATTAACACTTTCTGTCCTATGAAGAACAGTTTGGTAGGCTATTCAAAGGTTCTTTAGGTTTTAAATGAAAGCCAAACGTTTAAAAACTCGGTAAACTCTCGTGAAAACCCGAACCCAGAACTCCCAATTCATTTTTTTCAGCCAGCCGTCAAGTCAATTGAATATGAAGCCGAATCGATATTATCCCCGGTACGTGAAGTGAAAGAAGCAACGCCCAAAGGCTTTCATCACCATAACAACTAGAAAAATGGAAGACCTGGAACAAATTTTCAAACTTGCTCAATTGCAAAATGGTCCTCTTACTAAGGAAAACTACTTGGATCCGCTCAACAAGATTCTTAGAAATGAAGTTTCTCCAAATGTGACGACAAAGGATTTAGAGCTCGCAAAATCACAGTCACAAGCTGAAGAGCAAGGCGCGGAGCAGGAAAAATCGGAAAAACTGAAATCAGGGGCTGAAGAAGATCACGCAGTCCGGGAAACTGGTGATGCTTCAGAAATTGATGACGAAGACGGCAGCGAAGATGAATATGAATTAGATCCAATTGGAACAACCCCACTCCACCTTATTGTCTCCACAATTTCACCAGAAATTTCTGGTTCAGATCTAGAACTAGTGTCTACATTTATAGATACTCTTTTTGAATGGGGTGCAAACTGGATGATTATCGATGAAAACAACGAAACGCCTGGCTGCATATGTCACCGTCGACAGGTTCCCTCACAGATCTACTCCAAGTTTGTTCAAGCAGGAACTCGCTCCGAAATCTTCCTACGAAAGCTCTCAACCCCCAACGAGCCCAACCTCAAGCCCACAGAGCAAGGTGACTCTGCAGCAGACCAGACCACCTATCTCGACTCCGAGCTCCAGTATAGCGACAATGCGCTACTTACAAAAGACAACAAAGATGGTGTGATGATGGACTGGGAAACGCCGATTATGAAAAAGTGTGCCGAACTGCTGACAGGTAAAGAGAAAGGGAAGGTTATTCTGAACGTGGGATTCGGGATGGGTATTATTGATTCTTTTATCCAAGAATTCGAACCAGAAAAGCATTACATCTGCGAAGCTCATCCTGACGTACTGAAGAAACTGCGGGCCGAAGGGTGGTATGACAAGCCTAATGTTGTGATATTGGAGGGTCGATGGCAAGATACTTTGAACGATCTACTTGACAACTCACCCGGGTTAGAGTTTGACGGAATGTACTACGACACCTTTTCTGAGCACTACTCTGATATTCTTGAGTTCCTTAACTATGTCACATCGATGCTTAAGCAAGATGGTGGTATATTCAGTTTTTTCAACGGTTTGGGAGCTGATCGACAGGTGGTGTACGATGTTTACAAGGAGGTATTGGAGTTTGATCTCAACGAATATGGTCTGGCGGTTGAGTGGGAAGACATAGATATGAAGCTTGATGAACAAGAGTGGAACGGTGTCAGAAGGGAATATTGGAAAATTGACAAATACAGGTTGCCTACTATAAAGTTCATGTAACTTGAGATTCATAACCCTGTCACGCCGTTAGTTATTAAATTCGCAAGTTGATTCATAGTCAAGTGCTGTGAGCATGTGTGTCCACTCTATACCGTAATTAATAGTCAATCTAACAGAGAAATACAAATAATGCATTGATAGTTTGAACTCTTTTGTATGATTATAATAAAAAAAACTTGTATCACTCCCGGCCTTACAACATTACTTCAATCTCATAAAATAGCTATAAAAGATACCACTCAAATAACTCCGCATTCTAGCTCCTCCTTGCAAAAGGGTCGTTCGGATTTTGGCTCGGATTTGTATATGGGGAATATTGGGGATACTGAGGATACTGCTGGTATGGTTGATAAGACTGATACGGCTGGTATGATGGTTGATACTGCTGGTACTGCTGATACTGTGGAGCTGGCTGGGCTTGTTGAACATGATGAACTGGTTGGAATTGCTGATCCTGCTGCTGCCTAAAAGTATCACCATTAGCGTATCCGCCCTGACTGTTAGCAGACCCCGGGCGTTTGTAGCGGTTGCTACTTGAGTAACCTCCATGACTTTGTAGATACCCTGGAGTATAAAATTGTTTCAACGATGTGTTTGAGTTCTGCCTACTTCCAAAATTCCCACTGTTACTGCTGTTTATTGATTTGGGTGACGGACTCTCTTCTTTTCCAAAAAGCTTTTCGCGCGCTTGGTTGTACTTCATTTCTCTGGTTAAATAATCATCCTTTTTAATCGGAGGTGTCTTTGAGCCGGCATCAGGTGTTGACTGGTTTGGACTGTCTGTCCGCCTTTTTAGGATTTTGAATGCAGGTTTGGATGGTCGGTTTTGGTTTGTAGTATCAATTACTTCGATTTGACTAGGCAATAATAGTTAATAACACATTCCAATATTTTTGTTTTTTGTTTTTATTTCTTTAAAAAGTTGAGGAAATACGAACGGTTTAGTCAATATCTCTTCAAGGGTTGGTTCCTAAATAGGAGTTAATAAAGATAACAACAAATTTGAAATTAGAGCCAGGAAAAAAGTTTCGTACCTCAACCGCTTGTGGTTTTACCCATTCGCCTGATAATGGCTGGCCGGACATGATATAAGAATGGGCTAAAGCGAAGCAGAGCTTTCGGTGATGTGGTGAATAAGAGTTAAAGATTGTTAGTGTAAATAAAAATTGTCTTTGGGTACAGGAACTTTTAGATATGCATGAGTCAGATATTGTCTAATCCTGAAATTCAATGAATGTGCAGTATTGCCAAAATTGTTCTATATTTGAAGTTTCAAGTCACTTTAAAGATTTTCAGTGCAGGTATACTGGTGAGTAAAATTCTGGATTCACACAACGTTTCATACAAAGATATGCTAAAGTCGGCTCCTAATGTGTTTAGAACGTGTTAACCACAGATAATAGTTGTTGAAGCCAGACGTTTTATTACCTTTACTTTGGAAACGAAATCAGGAAAGTAAATTTTGTTGATCTTGTCAATTAAATCAAGGAGCAAGTTGAACCAGTGACTACTTACTGTACACTTAACTATCATACATTCTTGGATAAGTTTGGTAACTCGAAACGCAACCAATGCGGTCAGTTTCAGAGCACAGGGTTGACGACTTATAAATATAGCTGGTAATACCTCAGTAGCTCAATACTGTTTACATTTAACTAGGCACACTTTGTACTTTTCGTTCCTATGGCTGTGAACTACGAGTGCACGATACTCTAAACATCCTGAATGGACTCCTACTGCAAATAGGAAACGGAATATTACTGTAAAGTTTTTCATGTAGAGCTGTAGACAGATTTATTGTCAATTATGCTTGTGAGACTCACAGCTAGTTATAAAAACCAGACATGAGTATTGGTATTTGTCGATATCTAACAATATACTGATAAGTCTTCTTTGCAGAATTTTTCGTGCAATACATCAATTGCTCAAGATTGCATGTTTATGTAATAAGCCATTGTCTGTACGATTAGTTTATAAAGTAGCATATTGAATGCATGCAATTGTGCTCGCCAATAACTATACAACTATCGGTGAGTTATATAATAAAGCAATTTTACATCTTGCCTTACCACGATCTCTGTAACTTATATTTGTTTCTATTAGAAAAGAAAATCAGGGAAACCTAACTTTCCTCTTCGCATCAAATTGAGAAGAAATAAATGCCTGCAAATGGCTTGCGATATGCAAAACAGGACACAAAACACTTATGTATGGTGCTTGAATTTTTATAAATGACTTTATATAATGAGTGGAAAACAAGGAGTGATAAAGATGAATTATTAGAATGTGATGTCGATTTTGTTTACCATCTCATCAAACTCATTTCGTTTCTGATTCTTTGGTAATCAAGGAGACCTTCAATAGAACCGAGGGCAGCAATGGCAATATCCTTGTCCCAGAGGTATTTGTGAGCAAAATTGTTAATATCTTTTTCTGTGATCTCGTCAATTTCACGTTCAATTTCTTGAGGAGTTTGACGACGACCAGTAGAAACAATTTGAGAACCGATGTCGAAAGCAACACCTGAAGGGGTGGTGAGACCGCTAAGAATTTCAGTCTTGAGTTGAGCCTTTGCACGTTCAATTTCGACAGGCTTGATGGAAACTGCGAGTCTGTTCCAGTCCTTCAAAAGGAAGTGAACGAGATCATCCAAGTTAGTGATGTTATGAGAAGAAGTGTAGAGACCCCACAATCCGATGTCGCTATATGAAAGTTGGAATGATTCCACGGTATCAGCAAGGTGGTACTCGTTTAAGATAGAAGTAACCTTAGCACTCTTGTTTGCAGCATCAGGGGAAGCTGCGCTCCAGTTACCCATAACAGCCTTTGCTACTTGACCAGCCCAGAAATCGGGAGAGTTAGCTCCGGGTCCTTCAACAGCGATAGCAATGTTAGCAGTTGGGATGGTATCATCACGGAGACGGACTTCAGATCCAACGAAAGCAGCAACATCTGAGGGATGACGAGCACCAGTTCCGGGAGCAACTGGTTGAGAAGAAGCAGTCAGATCAGATAAATGCTTCTCAGCGAGCTTTACAAGTTCGTCATGATCAACAGCACCGGCTCCAACAAGTACAACACGGTCAGCCTTGAATTGTTTGCTGACGTATTTGTTGATTTCATTGACGGTAAGAGTGTTGATAGTTTCGGGAATTCCGTGAGGAGGAAGAGCCAAAGGTTGTTGTTGGAAAGCAACAGCGTGAAGATGATCTAAAACAATGTCTTTGTAAGATCTGTTGGCAGGGTCGGCTGAAGCAAGGACGGCACTACGTTGAGCATCAATTTTGGCATCATCAACCTTGAAGTTCTTGAAAGAATCAGCAAGGAGTTCAACAGTCTTGGGGACACTTTCCTTCAGTGACTTGGCGTAGTATGAAGAAACTTCACGACCAGTAGAAGCGGAAAACTGAGAGCCAATGGCTTCAGCTTCTGACTCAATTGATTGTTGGGAACGAGATTGAGTTCCTTTGAAGATGAGGTGTTCAACATAGTTGGCGGTACCGTTGGTGTATTCATTGTCAGATCGAGATCCAGCATCAACCCAAAGTCCGACAGTGGCGGTTCTGGTGTTAGGAATGGTTTCTGAGGCGACGGTGATACCATTAGCTAAAGAAGTGGTTTGAGTTCTGATGAATTTGGATTCAAATGTTGAGACGGAAGCCAAACTACGACGAAGGACTCTTGAGCCCAATTTAGAGGTTGATAGACGAAGAACAGCTGACATGACGACTATGACCTATATTCGAGTAACAGAAGATTGTATTAGACAGTCAAACGTATTTTGCTGGTGGTGATAGGAAAAAATATAGGAGGGAAGTATTTTTTTGGTCAATGAAAAAGAAAAAGCCAATAAGAAAATAAAAAAATTGTATGATGACGAGACTAATTACTGTGCAGATTGTACAGTTTGTTGTCAGCCAAAATTTGAGAAATATGTCGCTCGTAACTGGTCAATTTTTTTTCTGAAATTTTCTCAAAGCGGAAAATCATCAGCCAATAAAAACTGGGCCTTTTTTAAGTGTAGTAGTACCACTGTGGCCGTAAGTTATGAAACTTTAATAAATTAGCTGAAGTTAATAAGTATTTAGTAGCTGTGGTTTTTGGACAACATAGAAAAATCATGAAAAATACATCTGTAACGCAGGCTACTATTGATATTTACATTGCTGCCAGAATCAGAGCTTTGAGATTGCAGTATAGATCTGCTTCTATCATAACCGTGCAAGTTTTATCGTCAGAAGCATGTGAGAGTCTGTGTTTGAGTTTCTTCAATTTTGAGTGTTCCCGATACATGAAGGTGCTTGGATTTTCTTGAACGGTATGTATACAATATTATGGCTTCCACTTCAAACCCTGAAACAACAATGGTGTCTGGATTGAACGTGTCGCCATTAGTCGTGAGGATACTGGATAGATCTTCTATTCTTCACGCCTTGGAAAATCGCCTGACTTTTCAATATCAAGTGCTTATAAGTTATAAGTTCCAAATAAGATATGACATAGTCGCTCAGACTTAAATCTTTTGTAAACTTATTTTAGAACTTCGATCCAACCCCCAAAATTTCACTCCTCCACCCTGCAAATTTCATCCACCATATTTTCGATTTTACAAGTAGGCTCCTAACCCTTATTTTTCAACTCACCATCTTGCCACCTCCACGCTACCGTATCTGTGATACTTTTGAAAAAGGGTCCTGGCAGCAACCTTTTTGCGAATTCTTACATAAAACAGTTCGAGCTATTACATAGAAGATTTCGAAACTACAGAAAGTTGACCCGCTTCAACTACTTTGATATTTTCATCCAGGATAAAACACAAAAATGGCAAACAGTATGTCATCATTCAAAGGAAGGAATAAAGCAAGGACTAGTTCGAAAAATGCAATGAGGCTAAATCAGAAAAAGTCGGGGTTTCCAGGAGCTAGAGCAAATAGTATTGGATCAAGTGATGACAGTACTCATAAGCCCCACATGAACTCTCTTCTTCCAGAAAAGAGGGACGACGATTTAACTTACACGGATATCATCAAGGCACTCAAGTCATATACTCAAGAAAATGGTAATTTGGCAGATACGCTGCCACCTGTACGTGTACTGGTAGCGCTACAGTACGATTTAAACCGAATGCTAAAACTTAACACGAAAAGTATAGAAGAGTGTGAAGCTAACATTCAAAAGGCTAAAAGATTGGAGGCTTATTCCGAGAAGGAAAAGGATAAAGAGAGGGAGAAAGATAAAGAGAAAGAAAAGGAAAAGGAGAAAGAGAAAGAAAAGGAGAAAGAGAAGGAAAGAGAAAAGGAAAAGGAGAGCGCGAAAAAAGCGAAACAATCGGGCTCTACTATTCCCAAGCTTGCGAAACAATCAAAATCATTTGAATCTAGACAGTTTGATAACGAAGGGATCAAAATTAAAACAGAGGTGGACACAACGGCAACAGAACCCACTGAAACTGAGAACGCAGCCATTAAGTCTGATGAGGTCATGGAAGATGAACCAATACAGGATGTTGTACTCAGTTCGCAAATAGATTACGTTGAAACCGAAGAGCTACCGGTAGCAGAGCTGGGCCTTTTTGACGAAAAAGCTTTACAGGAACTACCAGAAAAAGGGGAGGAATATTACAAGCGCTTATACGCAGTGTCTTCATATCCTAGTGATGATTTGAAAGACGAGTTGCCCGGCCAGATTCCTGATATGGACTTTACTAAGGCTAAACCTCCTAACCAAGTACAATTTTCAACGTTTTCCTCATATATTGAGCCTTACTTTCGACAATATACAGAAGAAGACTTATCTTTTTTAAAGACAAAGTTTTGCTACATTCCGAACTCTACATCTCACGGTAAAAACGCTGTAGAAACAACCGATTCATCGAAACAAATGGCAATTGAGCCTTTTATAATTCCAAAGTTGGGGCCACTATACACCGAAAAATGGAGCAGCGAAGATGGGCCTAATCCCAACTATACCTTATCACCTCCCCCAGTTGCATCATCCGATGAAGTTGACCCTAAGGGAAATACCGACATGATCGTTGACGAAGCATTAGAAAAGGAGACTATTAGTTGTGGGCCCCTGGCATCTCGCTTATTGGCTGCTCTAATGAGTGAAAGCTCTTTTGAAGACAGTGTAAAAAAAGAAGAGGAAGGAGAAGAACCAAAAATCAAAATGGAAGATAAGGATGGTGATACGCCGATGAAGTTAGAGCCTGACACTGAACAAGAAGCTACAGAAACTGCTGTTTCGTCACTTGTGGATGGAAATTGGAAGATTTCGGCTTTAAAGACTGACTACCCTTCTCTTGAAGATCGGCTGAAACGGGAATTCAGATATGTAGGTATTCTTGACGTTGGATCAATTGAAAAAGAGGACGCTATTCGAGCTAAATATGAACACAAATTTGGGCATGCACCAGAAGTTGCACCTACCCCCAAACGACCTGCCAATGAAGACGATGTCAAGATTGATTGGGTTAAAGGTAGAGAAGATGATGAGATTTGCCATGAAATGAGAATACTACAAAGAGAACTTCGGCGCGTTGCGTATCTCAATCGTGCTTACAAAACTCGGCTTTTACCGGTGATTCAGGATCAACTGGCATGGCAGGAATATTCTCATATTTTAGATGATCTTGATAAGCAAGTTGATCAGGCTTACGTGCGAAGAAACAGAGCCAATAGCAGGACTAAAAAGAAAAAGTCAAGCGCGAATTCTGCACCAGCTGCAAACTCTGCTATGGCTAATGGCACATCTGCAGTCAATTCTCTTGAACAGCCTCAACGTTTGAAGGCATTACTTGAGAAACGAATGAAATGGATCACGAAAATTGGCCCAGTTTTCCAAAAACCTTCTGATATGAAGCGTATGCCTAGGGAGTCTATATTTCAGGATATCAAATATACACCAGGGTGCGAAGATGACGAAACTAATGAAATGTATGATGAAATGGTTGAACCAGGTGATGAAGTCAATGGAAATGCTACAGCAGATGACATTTTTGGTAACGTCAACAGAATGATGCGATCAACAAGTACGCCGGGGATCAAATAATTTCTATTTATTTATTGGTATGTGTACATTACAAAATAATATGACTATCACCAAGTGGCTTCATTATAAGCACCAAAATGTGTGAAAAGGCTTTGCAGTTTAGCTTGATTCCATTATTCAGTGTTTACAGTACGTAGTGTCATTAAGTGAGATCCGTGAATCGTAGTTTCGTTGAAGGAAAAACAGTCACCAGTATCACATTTAAAGTCCAAGCATTGTACAGTATTAGTGCACAATAGCAGTGGATCAAATTCCATGTCAAACAGGCATAACTTGTGTTTCTAGAATCTGGATGCGGTTATAATCCAGATACTGTTGGGCTTGTGCTTAAATACGCGTGCTGGAAATCTCAGTCAAACAAGTCATAACGTCTATGTTACTCTTATTACGCACAATAAGTTTTTATATCATCATCTGATCTGATGAAAAATAATCCTGGCCGTTGACAAATATGACGAAATTTCATGTGCTTGAGCAACTGCCTGCTCTTTCATAAAGAAACAATAAAACCGTAAATCCCAATATATCAGATCTATCACGCAACCACATGCTAAAATTCAGCGAGAAGTTCAGACCAGATAAACTAATGCTCCAGTCTGGGACAGCTGTGATTTACAAAAACCACACCGAGTATACCAGTCATTATCCGAGTATATAATATCTGAGATACACGCAGATGCTTAAACCGTAGGGCAAGGTCAAAATTAAGCCTTGAAATAAGCCTATGCAAACAAAAATTTTGCTTTCTCTTCTCCTTTCCATTGTAAAGCCTTAATTCTATTCCGTTCAATAAACCACCGTAACTATCAAAGATGGCTGATAACAAAATCTTGGAGTCTATTCTCGACCAAATCGGTAACACCCCCATGGTGAAACTGAACAAAATCCCCCAGTCCCTGGGAATCGAAGCAACTATTTTGGCTAAAGTTGAACTTTTTAATGCTGGTGGGTCGGTCAAAGATAGAATTGCAAAGCGCATGGTTTTGGAAGCCGAAAAATCTGGAAGAATCAAGCCTGGTTATACTCTTATTGAGCCTACTTCCGGTAACACTGGTATTGGTCTTGCTTTGGTCGGTGCCGTCAGAGGTTACAGGACCATCATTACTCTTCCCGAAAAGATGTCTAACGAAAAAGTTTCTGTATTGAAGGCTCTTGGTGCTGAAATTGTCAGAACTCCCACTGAAGCTGCTTGGGACGCCCCTGAATCTCATATTGGTGTTGCTAAGAGATTGGAAAAGGAAATCCCAAATGCTGTCATTCTTGATCAATACAGCAACATCAGTAACCCTGATGCTCACGAATATGGAACTGGTGAAGAAATCTGGGAGCAAACTGGTGGCAAGATTGATTACCTTGTTGCTGGCGCTGGTACTGGTGGTACCATCACCGGTATTGCTAAGGCATTGAAGAAACATAATCCTAAAATCAAGGTCATTGGTGCCGACCCTAAAGGTTCGATTCTTGCCGTTCCTGAATCATTAAACTCCGAGGGTGTTGGCTCTTACCAAGTTGAAGGTATTGGTTACGATTTTATTCCTGAAGTGCTGGATAGAGATGTTGTAGATGAGTGGATCAAGACTGAAGATCGTGAATCATTCCTTCTAGCCAGACGTTTGATCCGTGAAGAAGGTATTCTTGTCGGTGGTTCAAGTGGATCCGCTTTGGCTGCTGCCTTAAAGGTTGCAAAGGGTCTTACCAAAGATGACACTGTAGTTGTCGTTCTTCCGGATTCAGTCCGATCATACCTCACCAAGTTCGTCGATGACGACTGGATGAAGTTCAACGGATTTGTTGATGACAAGACTCTCGCTGAACAAGCTCAAAAGAAATCACAGTACAAAGGAGCTACAATTGGCGATCTTAATCTTAAGCCAGTTGTTACCGTAAAGGCTTCATCAAAGACATCCTCTGCTATTGATATTCTTCGTGAAAAAGGATTTGATCAGGTTCCTGTTGCCAATGACTCTGGTAAGCTTGTTGGTTTAGTCACACTTGGTAACCTTCTTTCATACCTCTCCAGAGGCACTTCGTCTCTTGACACTCCTGTTTCTAAGGTCATGATTGACTTCCGAAAACTGGCCGAATTCCAATCCCCTTCAGCCAAGTCAGTTTTGGATGTAGGTACTCCTGCTGCACCTGTTGCCAGCAAGAAGGAATTTGCTGAAATTACTGTTGATACCCCTCTGTCAGCTCTTCAAAGATTCTTCGAGCAAAAGTCATCTGCTGTTGTCACTGAGAGAGATGCCAATGGTGAGATTAAACCTATTCATGTTGTTACTAAGGTTGATCTTCTTGCATATTTGGCCAAAAATGGGGGATTTAACTAGATCTGATGATTGACTTTTATGTGTATAATATATGTTGGTGTATTGAATGAATAGATTTTAATGAAACGCAGTAACTGATATCTGTATGATCTTCTGTACGCAGTTGTAGTATTCTTTATCAGATTTACGTACTATTGTACTTGCATCGATATGAATGTTTGATGAATACTAATTAACTTCAACGGTATGGCTATATAATACTATGATATATCGAATTCTCATTTACACATGTGACGGTTTATAGCTTTTGTAACAGTAGTGGTAATAGTTTCAGTCAACAAGTTGCTCTGGTTTTATACGCTTTGAACAAATTGAAACCTTTTATAGTTCTATGGGAAAGGAAATAATTAAATATCCTGGTTATATACATTGTTCAATGGTGTGTAGAAACAGGATAATATTTGTATTGGAGATGTCCCAATTTATCCTTCTCACGCTTATAACTTTGGTCATAGATGAAGAAATATGACGCATTCGGGCGGGTTTGCATAGATTGCAATAATTGTAAATTTGAATGCTGAAGTATCAGCGACTATAAAAAAATATCAAATCCAATTCAATGTTTTAATACATATCCATAGTAAATAATGGTTTCAATCAATCATATGCTTGAACTTATGTGTCCAGTACCTACATCTACTGTAAATCTATATTTTATTAAACTATTGGCCACTATTGGCTTGTAATATTGATATAATGAGGTTTTTTAGTTTTCTATACACATTTCATGAAATTTCGCATTTCGATTATCTGATCTATGCTTGATAAGTAGCTTTCAACTGTCTAATAACAGCCTGTTGGTCAGGCGGTAAACTAGCAACCTGCTGATCTGTAAGGCTAAGCACCTGTTCAATAAGGGCTTTTTGTGCTGGATCGTTCGTGGGCATAGCAGGAGCAGGAGCAGGTTCCCTAGGAGGCATCGGTTGAGGAGGAGCCGGTGCAGTAGGTGGAGGCGGAGGTGGAGGTGGAGGTGACGGTAGTGGTGCAGGCGTCTGAGCAGATTGAGTAACAGGTGCGGTCACAGGTTGCTGTGGAGCGGTCATACTGGCTAAAGCATTCGTATCAACCAATCCCATTAAAAGGAGAGCTTGTAATACTGGATACGCCAGTCCTGGGTTTTGGCGCAGTGTGTCTGGGTTCTGTGCAAGTAGTGGGAGGAGCTCAAGTAGTTGTGGAGGTGGGATTATTGAGAGCGTCTTAGATATTTCATCTTCGGCTAGTAGTTCGGGAGCAGGTTCAGGTGTTTGTTGCTCCTGTCGTTGGTTCTGATGTTGATTGTAGTTGTTGTTTTGATTCTGGTTGTAACGTTGGTTATAATCTTGACGCTGGTTTTGATTCTGATTCTGGTACTGATTCCTATGGTTGTTATTGTTTTGATATTGATTTTGGTTCTGGTTTTGATATTGGTTCTGGTTCTGATAGTTATTCTGGTTTTGATTTTGATATTGGTTCTGATTGTAGTTATTATTTTGATACTGGTTCTGATTATGGTACTGATTTTGGTTCTGATATTGATTCTGATATTGATTTTGGTTCTGATTTGGTAGCTGATTCTTTTTATTTTGATTCAATCTCGGATTCTTGTACCCTCCACTCATTCCAAAGTCACCAGTAAAATCAGCACGCAAGTTTCTTTGGCCCAATGCCATTCCATTGAGCTTCTTAACAGCGTGTATCGCGCTTTCGAGATCAACATATTCAACGAAGCCGTAGCCTTTAGACCTGTTTTTTTCGCGATCGATCACCAGTCGAAACCGGTTCACGGGGCCTGCAGCACTCACGATATCAAGAACTTGGTCTTCAGAATATTCGAAAGGAATGTTTCCTATGAAAAGGACTCGAGAGGGTTGTTTTTCACTGTTCATGGTTAGACCAAGTATTTTGTTGTGTGTGTTGGATGAATGAAATACTATCACGAACAAGCTCAGATTATCTGAAAATATTCAATTCGGTATTTTGCTTATGTCATACTGCTTAGCCTCATGTTACATATACTGAAGCACAAACTTTAGGTTTTAAATGACCTATCTCTAACAGCCTGTCTCAATTCTTCATAAAGACTTGACCAATTTCATGACCCTTGTAACATGAAGGCTGGATAAATAAAAACTTGAACTTGTGAAAGAAAGCAGTTTTTTTTTAAAGTTTATTGTATTGCAAGTGCCTAGTAGGCTCCTAAAAAAACGATGGTGATTTGTGCTTCTTAATAACGCTATCTATCGTAATAACATGATAAGATCATGATGTTGGAGACATTTGATTGAAAACTTCCACATTCGCATATCTTCAATCACTCTTTAACCTAGTGTCGCAGATTTACAGTATATAGATTATAGCTAACTTGTTTATAATACCGGCACTTGCCTTTGTATTTTTGAAGAAACTGAATAACCTCAATTTTCAAAGACCTTGACTGAAAATTTAGCTTGAGAAAATTGATTGCAATTATTGTGAGTAAACGCTATAATCTTTGCAACCAAGAAATAAAAGTCTTACTATGGATACCCAAAGTTAGGCTACCAAATTGACTCTGTGTGTTTTTGATATGATAGCTTCCATGGTCAACACAGGTAAGGACTTTTGGGCTTTATATTGTATAAAAATAGTATGCTCTGCTAACTATAATTTAAAAATGCTGGAAAATAACAAACAATATAACTTGTTGAACTAATAATTAGATGAAGCTGGTTAGCAACAAGCTTAGGATTCTGATACGGCAATCCGTTCTGTATGTATGTTAAAACCTCAGTTCATATCTATCGCAATAAATTCCAGGTTAGAAGACTTGCAAATTCGTTAAAGAGTTCACTGCTTAAGACAATATGGTAACATCTAGTTCGAAAAATAGAAAAATATAAATACAAATGGTGTACCTTTGAATCCTAACAATCTCCTATCTCTATATCTTTGAAATAACCAGGATGGGTCAGGTAGATGAGGGCCCATATAAATTTACTGAAAGTAAATCAAAGACTGCAAGTAAAATGAATTATAACTCATGTCAAAATTACTTCTGATGGCCTGAACGCAATTACTACAAAATGGAGCACAGGCTTAATCACGTTAGCAAAAAACGTGGATTTGCCTTAGCAATCAACTATTTAAGGGCCCCAAAATCATTTTGGCATGTACTCAGCGTGAATATAATTACGTTTAGACAGTTTACGACAACAGAGACAAGAGAAAGTGCTTTATTATCAACCCTAAAACCGACGATAAATTTACTGTGGATATTACTGGATAAATAAGGCTGTACTTGTAAGATTCAAAAATATCGATTCATGAAAAGTATATAACATGTTAAAGAATTAATGTAAAATATTAGTTTTGCAGACGTATCATAAATAATGCATATGTAACTTGTTTATAACAAATCTTCCAGTTCTGCTGCAAAATCGTCGTCGTTGCTATCTTCTGCAGCTTCATCTTCGGAAGGTGGTGCCATACGTGGACGTTTTGATCCTGTCTTTCCTTGCTCCGGCGTCCGCGAGCGTTTTGTTGAACCATTTTCTCCTCCTTCGCTACCCTCTTCGTTACTATCATCGTCGTCATCGCTGTCATCATCGTCATCCTCATCGTCATCATCGTCATCACTGCTGTCCGCTTCACTCTCTTCTTCCTCTTCATTGTTGTTTTTTTCTTTGTCGTCGTCCTCGTCATCGGATGAATTCATAAATTCTTCCAGTTCCTTATCTATCTCGTTCCAATCGATATTTCCATCATTCAGTGACATGACAAATGCGTTTGTATCGACATCGTCTAAATTCGGATCATCCTCAGCAGGGGTCTTCTCAGAAGACAGCACTTCTGGAAAAGCTATGTTGTCAGTCGGTCTTTCAAGGTAATAATTGTCTTCCGGTACATGTTCCCATTTGGCAATGCATTCGTATAGCCATTTTAAATGTACGACCTTGAATCCACCCTTGGAAAAAGCCTCTCGCACTTTCCTTGTGCCATTTCTAAGAGCA
Organism: Geotrichum australiense; assembly: GCA_030563945.1. Lineage (NCBI taxonomy): Eukaryota > Fungi > Ascomycota > Dipodascomycetes > Dipodascales > Dipodascaceae > Geotrichum > Geotrichum australiense. The sequence goes on along the minus strand of JAJMKR010000013.1, from coordinate 230,388 downwards.
ACAACATGTGTTACAGTATCAATTAGCTCTGCCACGACTATCGCTCCAAAACTTCGAACCCATTGAACAATATCAGCATGATCCAAGTCAATGCCTAACGGAAGGACTCCTGAAAATAAAATAACACAGTCATTGAACACTTTTCGCTTCATTTTTGGTAATATAACTCCAACATCTGGTAGATCTTTTTCGTCAACACTTTTTGATCCTTTTTTGGATTCCAGTTTATCGTATTCTGTGTAATATTCAGTATGCAGAGATTCTAGTGCTTTGTCGATATTATCAAGTTCTCTATCATCGTCGTGAAGAAGCTTAGAATGCTGAGTAACGTTCTTCTCCATTTCTTCCTGCTTCTTAGCAAGAGGGCTTTCTTGTTTCTGGCTTTCAATAAGTTGCGATCGCTCTATAGTTTGCAATGTGATGAGTTGTTCGTGATCAGCACCTTCTGCCTCAAGTTCTGCAATCGATATCGTATTTTCTTTCGGACTTTCTGTACCGTTACTTTCAGCCTCAGTAGATGGTGGTTCATCTTCATCAGGTAAAGACTCTATCTGCCCTGCGTTATCAGGAGGAGGTGTCACATTTTGCTGAGGTAGGAAACTTGAATTTATATCGCCGATTCCGACAAAAAAACTGTATGGAACGACTTTAATTAAATTTGGGCTCCACCTCCACACATCTCCTCGATCGTCAATAATAGCAACCATAGCTGTAGAGACTGGAAATAGTCTTTTCAGTGATTTTTGTGCCATGCTTCCACTTTCGTCCCGTGATAAAATTCGGTCTGCAAAATATTTTCCTTCGGGGTCAATGATTTTTGTGATCGCAACAGCATAAGATCGAGTAGCCATAGTATACACATGCATTTCGTAAAGTGTGAACATTTTTTCCAAAAACTTTTCCAAGCCAGGTCTTAATTTGACAAAATAGCGAGTCTGTGTCGGACGAGGAACCTGCCCTGGGCCATACCCCTCCTCTTGCAAAACAAATGATTTTACGTCTTTAACAGCCTCGTAGTTGGGATTAGATGGATCAGATTGCCATTTTTCTATCGTCATGTCAACTGCGGCATGAATAACTGTCTGATCCAAATCTACTACCAAAATTAGTTTCCGACTTTTAAGTAATTGTGCGGAAGATGATTTTTCCATTCTTTGGGCTTCATCGAATGACACTGTGAGTCCTGTGGAATCATGAGACATTGCTATAGGTGCACGGTCGGTATTGCTAAACTCTGTGTAGTCTTTTTCATCCACCTTTTCGCCGCATATAGCACAAAGACCAGCATACTGAACAGGATGACTACATGGCTCAAGAATTTTAGCAAAAACAAAATTAGAGTCTTCTATTTCGCTTCCTATTGTCACATTCCATTCTTTTAGTTGGCCTTGAATCGGACTCTCGAAAACGCTATGAAATTCCTTTTTAACTTTTTTGGGTAATTCGCCTGAAGATTCGTCAACTGGTTCTTCAACCATATTCCAATATTTGTACCTCAGAATAGGCATGTGCTTTGATACTTCAGTTTCCTCATTGCATAACAGGCCAGTGATCACAACTGGAAACAAAGTCGAGGAGGGAAATTGCAAAGACGTAGGCTCGGCTTGCTCCATCAGATTCTAAAAATTAGTAATTGTTTACTTGTATAATTGTTTCGCTTGGTCCGTAATAAAAAAGGTGGAGTTTCGGTATCGTGCAACATAACCAAATTTAGATTGCATATAAAACTGAAAGCACCCGTAATTAGAACGCGTTGATACTTGCAGACGTGGTGATCACACTTACACTTTAGCTCGATAAACAAAAGCGCGACGGGTAAAAGATTTGAATAAAAGCAAAAATTATAATCGAGCTTTTCAATGAAAACAATTAGATTTATATGGAACTTCTGGTGATATCTTCAAAAGATTAAAAAGTTACGATGGGAAAACCCGACTTTTTATAAAAATCGTGATCTGACATAATGTATTATTAATCTCCAGATGAAATGTTCCCAAAGCTCCTGTTCACGCATACTTTTTGTGGTCAATTTACAGTGAATCTTTGTAAACACATTATTTTGGATATCACAAAACATGTAGAACTAACATTTAGCACTTTGCTCCATTAAATTTCTGGAAGAACTTGGACAATATGATGCGAGCTGTAGTTATCCCAATATATTTGGGGTGTATTTGTATGCTAAAAGTGAACTTCGTATGTATAAGACTATAAATGAGTTCTGTTCATACGGTTGTCTGAATGTCTGCCGATAATGATTGAATTACACGAAATGTGTGTACCAGTATATCAATAAGTATAAGGCCCTATTTGATATTGAGACACGAGTCTTACTGTTTAGTCTTCCTGGTATCTCGGGAGAATTGATCTGTAAATTGCACGAAACCTACAAAAACATCTACTGTAATGGCTCTCATGTTCGGAGATGCTATGGAGTATAAAGCATCATATATAGAATTAGCAGAAGTAACGTAATTATGGCATACCTATTAAAGTAAAGAAACTTCTGAGTTCAGTACATTAAAGTCATCAATAAATACCGATGTCATATTTTTTAATACATCTAGAATCGTCCTCCTCGTGAACCTCCGCGTCCACCCCTAGGACCACCACCTCCTCTACCTCTAACTGGCATCGACCCTCTAATTTTGCTCAAAGTTTGTGGTCGAAACATTGGAGCATGCCTATTTTTTTGATTAGTCTTTCAGTAAAAGCAACGGTGAGCACACAGAATCGTGACTAAACATACCTTAACATGGATGGTAATATAAACAATCTGATGTGGGAACCTCTAACATATACTTGATCTAGATGTGTAACTTTACCATGTCTATCCGTAACTTGTACATTTCTCAGCTGTACATTCATACTATCCTCCGCTGTCAGAAGTTAGTTATACGCTAAAGAAGTTAGGATATGCTTACCTTCAAGTAAAGTCCCTTTATAGGTGTGACCGGAAGACAACTCCAGAGTAACAGGGTGACCCTAATATACAAAATTAGCATTTCAACGAACTTCTGAAAATACGCTTATCGTAACAAACATACCTGAGCCTCATTTAATAGCTTGATAGGAACCCCGACAGTTGCCATGATGAATGCAGATGCTAGACTCTGAGATGAAAAAAGATGATCAAATCGCTAAGAGAAAGCTATTTCTGGGTTTAGATATGGTGAAAAGTTCCAATAGCTCAAATGCAAAATTCGTTGTGGCAGTTATGTGGTTAGGGGAAACCAAAGTTAGAACTTACAGTGCCAGTTGGAGTCTACGACTTTAGGACGAACTAGTGTAGGTTGTGATTTCTAGTTACTGTTCAGACTTTCTTCTTTCTCAACTCGTTATTCATATATACGGGAATATCAGCATATGGATGAAACTAGTGCCAAATAAAACAAACTTATAAATCATAAACAACCATTATGGAAGTTGATAGCAACATCTTCTCTACTGACCCCAGTAATGGGTTTGCCCCATCAGATTTGGTATACAATGGAACCAACGGCAAAGTGTCAAGTGTACCTACGTTTTCCCTGGAAAAGGTTCAATTACAATTCAGCGTCAACAATATCGTTAATCTCGTGGTTGCTAACAATATATTATGCATGGCGCTAAAAACTGGCAGAATTATTCGGATTGACCTTGAACATCCACAAGACATTGACGATATCGATATGCCAAAGAAAGCATCAGAGATTGGACTTATTCAAAAGACATTCCTTGACCCTACAGGGTCGCATCTGATTATAACAACGACTGAGGGAGAAAACTACTCTTTGAACTACCAATCAACTAAAGCCAAGCAGCTTACAAGACTGAAGGGTATGCACATCACTAGCATAGCATGGAATCCGGCACGGCCAACTAGAACAACAGGGGAAATTCTTCTGGGTACATCAGATGGTTGTATACATGAGACCCTAATTGAACCCTCCGACGAATATTTCAAAAAAGAAGATAGGTACGTCCGAAAATTATGGAAATCACCAAACGGCGACGCAATTACTGGACTTTCGTTAGTTACTGGGGATGATAAGTCGACTAGAAAAATAATTGCTTGTTCAAAAAATGGATTTTCCTATTTCTGGCAAGGGAAAGTGTCTAGTCTCTCAACTTCAGGAGGGATTCCAATATACCCTAAATATTTTGATCGCGAAGAACCTGTTGTTGAACAATTTGATCCGGTCGAAGAGCCTACTATTTCAATTGCGCCTAAACCATCAAAAGCTCCTAAAGATTATGCCCCTTCTTTTGGTTGGCTGACAGGTATTGGTATTTTGTTTGGTAGCATCCCTATGACTGATGACACAAAGTTAGCAAAAGAAAAAATATATAAAGAGGCCAACCTGTTTTTGTGCTCAGACTTAGAAACCCCTCTCAAGTCTCTTGTGCTGACTGAATATCATATGCTTATGTTGGCTGGAAATACTCTTTATGGTATAAACAGACTGAACAGTAAAGTGGTATTCAAGGAAACTATTAAAATTGAGCCTCAAGAAACGCTAATTGGGCTCTGTGCCGATACACACAACTCCACTTACTGGGCTTTTACATCTGAAAATATATACGAAATCGTTGTTACAGATGAAGACCGTGAGATTTGGAAAACTTTCTTGGAAAATAAGAACTACGAAGAAGCTATGAGATTGGCTAAAGATCAATACTCACGAGATGTTGCATGCATTGCGTATGGTGAATACTGCTTAGAAAAGCAAGATTACCTGAAAGCAGCCCAATTACTAGGTTCGAGTACTAAAGCGTTTGAAAGTGTATCGTTGTCATTTATAGAAGCTAAACAGTATGACGCTTTACAGTTTTACTTGACCACGAAACTGAAAGGTATTAGTAAATCAGCAAAGCTGCAACGCACCTTACTAGCGAGCTGGATTTTGGAGCTATACATGGAAAAGCTTAACGCATTGGATGACTTAGCTGCTGCAAATGAGGAGCCAGAAAAGGCCAAACACACGCAGCCAAATGGAAATTCCAAAGAAAATGAATCCAATTCTGTTATCTCTTCTTTCCAGGAATTCATAACGCTGAATCACAACGATCTTGATAAAGCGATTGTCTACGAAGTAATTTCAGCGCATAGCAGAAGGGAAGAATTATTGTTCTATGCCAGCACAATCAATGATACTAATTTTGTGATAAACTACTGGGTGAGATTAGAACGATGGAGCGAGGCTTTACAGGTCCTACAAGTTGAAAATGATCTGGACCTTTACTACAAGTACTCAACAGTATTGCTTGTTAATTCTCCAAAAGCGACTGTTGACACATGGATGAGAAACACTGATCTTGATCCAACCAAATTGATTCCTGCTCTTTTGAATTATGTTAAAGGTTACCGACCATCCGGAACAAATTCTAATCAAGCCATTCGTTACTTGAAATTTTGCATAAACAAGGCTAAAAACACTGAGCCAATCATTCATAACACACTGATTGCTCTATATGCTTCCAACCCGGCTTTGGATGAAGCTCCTTTAGTCTCATTTTTAGAAGAGCATAGCTCAAATCCTTACTATGATACTGATTTTGCATTAAGACTTTGCACTAAGTACAACAGAGTCCAATCATCAGTTCACATTTACTCTTCTATGGATTTGTATGACGAAGCAGTGAATCTTGCTTTGGCAAACGACAATATTGAACTAGCATCAATTGTTGCAGATAAGCCCATTGATGACCCAGTGTTGCGAAAAGCGTTATGGTTACAAGTTGCACAATACATCATTTCCAACCAGAAAAATGGTTACAAATCAGCTTCTGAAATATTGAGTCAGTGCGAGCTTCTCAAGATTGAAGACCTTTTACCTTTATTCCCTGACTTTACTGTTATTGATGACTTTAAAAACGAGATCATTTCATCAATGGAGGTGTACAGCTCTAACATCAACCAGCTTAATAAAGAAATGGACGAATCAGTTGATATGGCAGAAAATATTCGAGGGGAAATTCAACGATTTGAGAAACGATATGCCTTGGTGGAACCTGGTGAGAGATGTTTCTTATGTGATCTACCAGTTGCCACGAAGAAGTTTTACGTGTTTCCATGTCAGCACACGTTCCATTGCGACTGTTTACTGGAATACACTCTTAAATCATCTGATTACAAGACTATCAATAAGATCAGGGAAATCAGGGCCTCAGGCACGAGTTCTGTTGAGAATGATGTGAAGGGCTCGGGTGGAGCTATGGGTAACACAAGTGCTGAGACGAAAATAAAACTGAATAAGGAGCAGGTGACCAAGGAGATTGATAAAGTTCTGTTAGCTTCGTGTGTGTTGTGTGGTGAAGCAAGAATTGATTCAATTGACATGCCGCTTATTCAAGCTTCTGATAGAGCACTGGCAAGCGAATGGGCATTGTAACGTCGCACGTCCAAATCTTGTCCTCTGCCAAATACGAAATATATTTTTTTCATAAAGAGCTGTTGCATTAACGAATGAATTTTGAAGACGTTGTTGAGAAATATTAGCAATTTATCAAATAATATAACTACTACATTAAATTAATACAGAAATTATATATTCAACGTTTCTAAAACAAAAAATTCAAAAAGGCGTCAACCGAGAATTTAGTATACCTAGGCAATCATGAAATAGTGCTATTCATGACGATTACCAGACGGGCATAACTACTATTTGAACTTACGCTTAAAGGCAAAGATCATGAAATTTGGTATTTCAGGTTTTTAGTAGTACAGTCAATATAGGGTCGTTTAAAAAAGAGATCTATTAATGATTGTAAACGAACAAGGCGGCGTTTTTTTATTTATTAAAAAAGCTACAAGTATCTTTATAGATTTTACAGTCGAATGCACAAAATTTACACTCGGTGGGTTGAACGGAGCCCGTAATGTAGTCAATATCCAATCAATAAAGTGTCTGTTTCATTCCGCTGATGCCATTTTGTTTCCATTGATATGGTGCTACAAACATTCAAAACCGTCTACTCCAAATCTATGGGTGAAAGTGTCAACAGCTACATTATCTCAGCCAGTTCAGCATTAAACTAGAAACAGGCCGTAGTATACCGTTTGTCACTCGTGGTGGATAAGAGCACCTTTCCAATTCCACAAGTTACTGGATTGGGTATAACTACACAAAAGCGGGTACGAAATGTGTTTCAGAAAAAAAAGATTGAGTGACGAGCACCTATTTTTTTTCTTTTTTAGTGGTGCATGGCACTTGTGTTTAAAGACTTATTTGGCCTGGTTACGGGTAATGGAATGGAATGGAAGTGAATAACGGTAAAAGCGACCTAGAATGAGGCTAGCTGGTTGTGTTTTGGTTATGAAGTCGGGTCTGAGTATGGGCAGATAAAGATGTTCTATATTTATATTGATAAAAGATTCTAGTTGGATAGGAGAATTGTTCGGTGCATATTATGGTCGTTTGGATATGACATTGGGGTTTGCAGTAGTATTTTGGGAACCTGACTAGTGAGGTGACTGCGTGGACTAGTTGAATCGTTGGATAGTTGCCGTACACAAAAGATGGCTTGGTTGATATTTTTTCATCCAAAGATTGTTATTCTCATATTATAAGAAATCTTTTCTTCAGATCGTTCTCCAAGTTATGATTAACTTACTGTATGAATAGCCTTTCTTATCTACCAATTGAACTCTATCTTAGACATTTTTATACAAAAAACTTCTAGGAATACCTTACGCTACCATTCGCTGATGGATCCGTTTTCTTCATCATCGCAATATCTAAACCAAAACGAAAGCTATTTCTGCAAACACAGATATGATCTGATCTAATCTAGGCAATGTCTCAGCTCAAGCACCTCCCCGGTGGAGACAATAAAACAATCAGGGAACTTTAAGGATCTCGTACATTGCACATTTATATGGCTCGATGGATCCTTGGTTCAACTAGCATATTTAATACCTGTAAATTGGAACTTTGTGATTTCGTGTGTGTTATAATTACATATTGGATGCTAACCCCCAATGTGAGGTCCATATTTGGTTCGATATTGTTATGAATCCACAGACATTAACCTGCTCTGGTAACTTATAAATGTTTATCAGAATTCCTCAGATTTTTGACATTTCTCTTCTCTCTTGTCAACTAATTTGCCGAATATTATTTAACTTGCTTTGCGTCTTGGTTTTGATGGCTCCAGAGCATTATTATATACCATTAATTTAAAAAGCATTTTTCTACGGTTTTGATCATGTCGTTTGTGCAACTCCAGGACGAGCCTTTGGGATATAGAGAAACCAATGCCGTCCAACTGTTACCAACACGCTCCTACACCACACCGCCTATCATCAAACGACCCAACAATTCCCGGTGCAACACATTTCATGAATTGTCGTTCTCTTCTCCACCAAGTCCACTCGAATCCCTGGACCTAAATTATTTCAACGACACTCAAGATAAACGTGCACACCCAAACAACAGCCTCAGTAAAAAAATGTCTAAACTTTCCTTCAAGTCGGTAGTAAATTCCATAAGTCGACTACGTTCGACACCATCTCCTTCATTGAGCTCTAAGGCATCGTCGGTTTTTCATTCGCCTGATTTGGGATCAAGTGGTGAAGCTCTGAAATCCTCGTTCTCGTCTACAAATTCCGACGGTTCTGAGATGTCAAGAAACACTTCAGTTTCCAGCAGCTCAACAAATATAACCGTCCCATCACCTATAGTTCCGTCGCATGGGAAGTTCATGTCACCTGAAATCAAGTCAAATGTATTTGGTATCCAGCAGCAAATCGAGTATCCTTCGTTTATATACCCACGTTATGACCTGCACCTCGATCAGTATCAAAAGCTGAATTCAGCAACTGCACTACGCCATTACAGATATTCTGATGAAATTTTTCAGCAAGACTCGAGCCAATACGCGAATTATTTCAGTGAAGTTGTAAGTTCTTCCACATGTCTAATGTTTGAAAATTGAAAAATTTCAAAGTTTGAGATCTATTCAAACCTAAAGTTATTGCTTGAAACTCAAAACAACCCCGAATTTGGTTTGGGATGTTTTCTTTCTATAGACTTTGTTTACTTTTTTGAATTTGGTCTTGTTATTATTTTCTACTCCACAGATAAACATTGAGTTGATTTCATAAAGAGAAAAAATTACTAACTAGCATCTTGTTTTTTATTTTTATTTTTGTTACTTCTAGGATCTTGAAACTTCGCAACCTGAACCTCGCCGACTACCTTTCACAAAGCATCTCAAATCACAAAATCTTCACCAAAAGCTTTACCTAGAAAAGCCCACATCCGCATCTGCATTTATACTCAGCTACAACGCACTCACTATGCCACCCCGATTTCCTCCACCCCACCATTCGCTCCCGACACCTTCACCACATCCACCCTGCACCCCACCACTTCCCCCACCCCATCACGCGCTCCCAACGCCTCCCTCCCCATCGTCACCACACCCTGACGAGACTCCTTCTTCATCACATCTCGACCACGTCTACCGTTCCCACACAGACCGACGGTACCGGCGTCCAGTGTCGTCTGACCCACCGCGCAAATCCCGATCTCTGCACCACACAAGCCGGTCAGAATCCCCGGCAACTACTCTCACACACCACCCCAGTTCTCGCGGACTGCCCACGCCGCGTCCGTCGCCACCAACACACCCTGTGCCCAAACAGATTCTGACGCCGACGGAGCTGCAGCGCGAGCAGCGTCCGTTCCACAGCTGCGCTGTGTGCCGTGGTGAGATCAAAAGCGATGAGCGGGTTGTGCAGACGAACGGTGTACATTTGCATGTGAACTGCTTTAGGTGCTGGCACTGTCGAATGAGCTTGGAATTGTCACAATTCTATTTTATGCCGGAAACGCAGAGGCTGTATTGTCATTTGGATTATCATGAATTGTTTTCGCCAAGGTGCAGTTACTGCTCGACGCCGATTGAGGGAGACTCGATTTTTGCGGTTAAGAAGTATTGGCATCGTGGACACTTCTTCTGTGTTCAGTGCAACAAGCCATTCAAGGAGAATGAAGATTACTGTGTGTTTGAGGATTCAGCCTGGTGCGAGCCATGCTATACGAACAAAACAGCGCTAAAATGCTGGAAGTGCGAAAAGAAGTTGATTGGGGATGAAAAGTGCATAGAGGCTTTGGGGAGAACCTGGTGTAGCAAATGTTTTAGTTGTGAAGAATGTGAGGAGCCGTTCCAGACCAGTGAATTCATCTTGAGAGAGGATGGAGTGCTTGTTTGTCTACCTTGCGAGGCCAAAAAGATTAGAGATGACGTCTGGAAAAAGTAAATGACGTCTGTCGTTTTAGTACGGTTTTACGTACTAATGATATTTAATATTTATGTAAAGTATAGTTGCTTTAATTATAACTACAGCATTAGCATTCAAAAACCCTCTACTTCATAACGATACATTACCATTTAAAACTGACAGCAGTGTTAAAGCAATACACATCAATCTTTCATTACAATTATATACTTAAACATCAAAGAAATAAAACTAGCAAAAAACATTAGAACTTTCCTTGTATTATCTAGGTTGCTGCCCCTCCACAAATGACAACGCTTCTTCCCTTGTAATAGAAGCAATTGAAGACATTTTGTTATTAAACATGACACCGTAAAACTTTTCCGCAACATGAATCATTTCAGTTCTAAACGTCGTACAAATGAACTGGCCGCCTTCCTTTGCCAATTCCGAGATCATAGCTGCCACCGCCGTACGGTACTGCGTATCCAAATTAGCGTCAATTTCGTCAAACAGATAGAATGGTGCAGGGTCACACTGTTGAATTGCAAAGATCAACGTCAATGCACATAGTGATTTCTGGCCTCCTGACAATTGTTCAATTCTTTGCTGGTCGTCTTCTTTACTGTTGAAGGAAACACTAATGCCTACACCAACATAATTTTCAACAGATTCGGCAGAGTCTTCTTCTTCGTCTTCAGATTCACTTTGAGGTTCGCGCCTGTCCGTTTTACGGTGCATAACAAGAGACCCACGACCTGCAGGTACCAGTTTCTCGAAGATTTTTGAGAACCCCATAGATACTTGTTTAAATGTACGTTGGATGGCTTCGTCCTTGCGCTGATCTAGAGTGGTAATAAGTTTTTGAATAGCATCTGAAGACGATTCCAAATCATCACGACGCTCCAACAGTTTTTCACGTTGCTTTGTGAAATTATTGTACTGCTCGACAGCCTGTTTGTTGACATGTGAATATTTCTTCAAGACCTCTGAAACAGAATGAAGACGTTTTAGGATAGCCTCAGATGAGAGGTTTTGATATTTTGAGAAAGCGTCTACTGGGAGTACACCTAGCTCTTTGATCTTTCGTTGAACTTCCTCTCGTCTGTCCAGTAGGAATGTTCGTTTCGCCACCGATTTTTCCATTTGCTTGTGGTATCGCTCAATTGTGCGTGCTGCTTGAACTCTTGCCTCCTTAGTTTTTATCAGCTCGGCTTCCTTCTCAGCCAATTCAGACTTTGTATCTTCCAGTTCTTGTTCCAGGTTATTAAGTCTATCAGTAGCTTCTTCGATAGCTGAAGCTAACCTACTGACTTGGTTTTCAAGCTCTATGATCGAGTCTTCGCCGATAGCATTTGAATCAGTAGAAGAATTCAATTGATCCAAACGAACCTGCAAGTCTTGTTGAATATCAACTTCCAATAAACTTTTCGCGCTTTCCAGTTGAGCACGCTCATTAAACAATTGTGCCAACTTACGCTTAAGGTTTGGTAGAATCGACTTGTATTCATTAAGCTCGTTGATTTCTGATGTAGTGAGAGTCTGTGTAAATGGGCTCTGCATTTCTGCAACGTAAGAGTCCCTTTGGTCTACCAAAGCCTTCAGTGTAGCTCTGCTTGAAACTAAAGATCGCTTCTTTTCTTCCAGAAGTTGTTTTATTTGTCCTTCCTCAACAACCATATTTCTTAGACTATCTTTCAGAGGCTGGAAAGAGTTAGCAATGTGCTGAACATTGAGAGTGGCTTTTTGAACTTCATTAAGAGCAATTGTAATTTGTTGATCCTTTTTAGCAATATCACTTCTGATCTTATAAAAGTTATCCTTCTTGTGTTCAAGTTCAGTGTTGATGTGCGATAAAGTTGCCATAGCCGTAAGTCTAGACTTTCTTGTATCATGGAAACCACCAGTAAGAACACCTTTTGTGTCAACCTTGTCTCCGTTCAAGGTGATAGCGTTTAGCCCATAATTATGAGAATATTGCGCACCTGTTTCCAAGTTCAAGCATACTAATGTTTTGCCAAAAACTTGCAAAATTGCAGGTTTCACCTCATCAGCGTATTCCAGTTTGTCAATAAGGGGAATAGCATCTTCTGAATCCGGATAATTTTGATTTTTTGGTTTGATTCTGTTTAGTGGCATGAAAGTGACTCTACCAGAGTTTTCGCGGTAAAGTTCTTCCATAATTTTAGTAGCCGTTTCATCGTTATCAACGACAAAATGGAACAAGCTGTTTCCGGCTGTGACTTCGGTGGCGAGCTTGAATCTGTCATCAACCGTAATCAATTCAGCAAGAGTACCATAAACACCTTGCAAGCCCAATCTCTCTGCAATCTGCTTGACAGCGAGCAGACCAGAGCTCTGAGCTCTGCTCATTGTCTCAAATAATCCCCGTTCAGCCTTTGCCTGCGCGTCCTTAAGTTCACCAAGTTGGTAATCAGCCTTAGACTCAGCTCTCCAAAGAATTTTTCTTTCATCCATTAACGCATCTCGATTGGCTTCAGCTTTCGATTGGGCCTTTCTGGCCTCTTCAAGTTTTGCCGACGAGCTTTCTAATTCAGATCTCATTCTCGCAATATCGACTTCGAGTTCATGCTCTCTAGTCTCCAACTCCTCATAATCTCGTTGGATCAATTCTGTGGCACGTTCTCGACTTGATATTTCTTGATCAAGCTTTGATTTTTCACTCAGTAACCATCGATCACGATCCTGTTGAGTGGCATATTGAGAGTTTCTTCCTTGTTTCGAGTACAACAAAGATTGTTGAGCTTCAATACTACTTACTTGGTCTCTGACTTGTGCCTCTTCTGCAACAAGTGCATCAAATTTAGGTGTTATATCTTGAAGCTGCTGCTTCTTCTCCGCAATTAGTTGCTTAATTTTCCTGATTTCTCTATTTTTCTCTTCTTTCTTTTGTACGGCACCCGCACTAGTATCTTTCAAATTGAGTAAATCCAAGTCTTTCTGAGCCTTCGCTTTCAGCAAGTCACGCTGATCTTGATGTGCCTGTGCCAACTCGGTAGTGAGTAATTGTGATCTGTTCTTCAGTGAAGCAATTGTTTCTTCTAGCTTTGAAATATCTTCCTCCAGGTCATTGTAAACACTAAGCCGTTCTGTATTATTGTCAATTCCTTTAGCACGTTCATTTTCCAGTTCATCGAGGGTCGAAGTTATTTCGGTGAGCTCACGATCCAAAAGCGTATAGTCCAAAGATCTCTTTTCTCTGTCTTTATCATGATATTCTTTAAGTTCCTCTTTCTCACCCTCCAATTCACTTAGTCGCTCGTTGATAAAGTCTAAATATTCGTCAATTTTTTCGCGTTTAATTCTAGTTTCGTTCATAACTTTAACCGATTCAGCTCTCCTTTGATCATACACCTGAGTACCTGCAACTTCCTTAAGAAGAGTCAATCTTTCATTGTCTTTCGCATTTGTAAGAGCGGTAATTCGGCCTTGGGGCACAATATAATATGGATTTGAGCGCGAAAACCCACCACTTTCCAACAAATTCATCACATCGGATTTACTCGCGTTCTTGTGGTCGATCGAGTATTCATCTTTTTTCAGACCAATAGTTCTTCTAATGATAACTTCGTTTTTTGAGGTAGGGAATCTAAAATCTTCATTGTTGAAACATATTTCAACATATGCACTCATGACCGCTGAACCAGACCCTTCGTGTAATAATCCTTGACGCTCTTCCCGACTGAGATGTGTGTACGCGTCACTGAGAACAAATCGAATTGCAGCAAAAAAATTACTTTTCCCTGATCCGTTTCTTCCAACTGTAGCAAATTCATTAGTAACGGCATGTCAACATTAGACACAGAGAACTTACCAACAACATTATGATGTGGACTGAACGGGTCAGTGACCGTCATGTTTTTGTAGGACTTGAAGCCCTGAATAGTAATCTAGATTGTGGTATGTTAGTATTATATCAATGGGTCGCAAAAGAATTAGGCATACTTGTTTGATATGCATTGAGACGTTGGTGGACCAAGAGAAAGAAGGAAGATGATAAGAAGAAAATGGCGTTTTGAACTTTTGATGTGAGAACTCAGAACTGAAAAAACGCGAAACGCGTTATTATTAATTTGTTACCTAACATAGAAACCTTGACTTTTGAGATTTGTGGGTTTTTTTTTTTTTTTTTTTTTTTTTTTTTTTTTTTTTTTTTTTTTTTTTTTTTTTTTTTTTTTTTTTTTTTTTTTTTTTTTTTTTTTTGGAAACTATATATTGAAAATTCCAGATACTGTAGACTCAAGCTAAAAAATTTACAGTGGTAGTGATTCTGTAAGATGGGTTTAATCTTTTTCACCCTTAAATTGTTCTTCAACTAACCACACACCTACTAGCCAAACAGTTTTATATTATGAACAGGTCCAATAAATTTTTACTAAACGTTTCGACTCTAAGGTCAGAATTCGCAAGTTAGATAAAACAATGTGATGCATGGCTGCCTGTTTTTACTGACATTTAGAGCTTGAGGGAAGCAGTAATATCTTGATGTGACGGTCCAAAGATTGTCGCTACTAAGTTACGGATAGTGACTCTGTTTTCTCTGCTCTTCGTATCCTGCTATAGACGAATATGATATACTGTTCAAAGTAGTGTTTAAATGAGTATATACAAATACACATGGTCACCATCAACAATAGAATTCTTGATTCAAAAAGATTCAAGCCTATATTTCAATGACAACTTGTTTGAATTCAAATCTCATATTACTTTTCTCCGAGTCATCTATACTATGGCAAAGTACTTATCAGTGCATCAACGATATAATCAAATTCAACGAAAAGTACGTAACATATAAACAAAATACAACAAAACTTCATAATTACATAACCACGCATTCTTGACCCTTTCCACCTCTTCTCTTCTTCTTGCCGGCAGCAACAGCAGCCGGGGTGTTGACAGTTTTGAAATGCGAAGTGGGAGGGTTGTAGTTCGAGGTCGAATAGGATGGCGTAGTGTTAGCAGTAGTGGTAGTAGTAGGGGGCAACACAGAAGGAGTGGCGGCGGTGGTAGAGGCAAGATTTGTAGGCGCAGGTCTTTCTTCGGATTGCTTGGGTTTCAGTGCTCTTCTTTGGTTAGGAGTCAATGAACTGTTGGTGGAGGAGACTGGTGTAAGAACCGGGTATAGAGTTTGGGCGGGTAATGGGGGGTCTTCTCCAGCTTGAAGCATAAGATTGGTGATGTAAGTGAAAAATTTAATCCATGCATTCTCAACTTCGGGAGTGAAATCGTCTTGAATTCTATCAGACAAAGTACGCAAAAGAGCATTTCCGACAAGTTCATAGTGAGTAGCTTCGACACCAATAATACGGGAGTGACGTTTTCCAAGAGCGATGATAACCTCACGAACTCGACTAAGATTATCTAGCTGAGAAATAACCAAAGCGAGGATACCGGCCATGGAAGAGGCCTGGGATTTGATACTAGGGAACAAAACACTTAATTCTGGATATTCACCGAGAAGATTTTCGTAAAATTGTTGACAGAAGAACGCAGAGGCAGTTCCCACATTCGCCTTCTCTTGGGATACTTCAATTTCATCGTCACGCATGCCGGACCAACTTTTTCTGATCTCTGCAATCTCCCATTGAGAAAAAGTGACGTTCAACTCTGGGTATTGATCGAGAGACAAGAAGGTCTCTATGCTGTTCTTTGAGTCTGTAGCCGCAGCAGCCGAAACGGACATTTTGCAATATGATGGCTGTAGTTAAGGGTTTAAAGAATGAGAATGGGGGAAAAAAAGAAGGAAAGATTAGAAGGTTAGAAAAAATGAATAAAAATAGGAATCAAGGAGAGTAAATCTGACAAAAAGTCGGCTTATTGCTGATAACCATGATTTGGCCTACTACAGCGCACAATTCCCCTTGGTGGGTTTTTTCAGTTAGCTGGGCAGTTGATTAGTTGAGCTATGCTATGCCAGACTAGACTAGACTAAACTGTTACAGTTACGCTAAGTTCAGTTAAGCTAAGTTGAGTAATGTGAAGTGAAGTGAATCAAACTCGCCATAGTAAAGTAAAGTTGACTTTTGCAACTACCCACTCACCCACTGCTAAAAACTCGGTGAAGTAGCTGGAAGATGTGGAACTTAATACAAAATTGGAAAAAAGGTGGGTTTCATTTTGGAGATGCTTTGCTTCCAGAATTGCCTATTAGGGTAACCGTATTGCATATTTCCAATATGTCCTGGTCATTTAGCTGCACACAGACCGCATTTATTGCACATGGGTATGCCTCATATAAACCCTGGTCTTTTCTTTTATTGCATATGATGCAACCATTACATGGGGGTTGAGTTGCACAAAACCACACTTATTGGGTCATTCGACGTAGAATAACGCATTTGGGACTTGCTCTACTTGATATTTATTCTAACAAGTTCTAAAGCGCAATCTTCAAAGTCTGTCATAAATAAGAATTGGTATTTCTTACTTATGCGCTAATACTCAAATTTTAGTACTAATATCTAATTTCCAACTTCCCTTAGCTCAGCTTCAGTAATTCAATCACAAGCTTATCGTTCTGCCTTAGCTCTTTGCATAATTCAATTTTTCAAAAAATTTTATTCCCAATACTAAACAATACTGAATCTTTTCGAAATCGTCAAGTCTGGAACTTTCCATTAGTTCATAACTACTCCATCGAAGCACGGGCTCTCAAGGTTTTTGTCAGTATATACTTACAATGGCTACGCCAGTTAACGTTATGATTCGGCGACCTTTCAAGGTATGCTCAAGATCAATATATATACCGCCACGATCAAGAAGACAAAATCTAAAACCATCAGAGTCCATTGCCATGAAATTGGAAAAACTAAACCTACAGAACGCTACGCTCTTAAACCCTGCCATCGCTGAACAAAATAAAATGAACCAGATTAGAGCCTCGAAGGAACTCTCGAGAAAAATCAAAGAAATTGAAAATTTAACTAAAGCACTAGAATATGACATCAGCAAAAGAGACGATGAGAAACTTCAACAAGAGGAACTCAAAAAAGTAGAAGCTGAGGGTGATATAACCGAATCTGACATAGACAATATTGCCAAACTAATTCAGGAACCAGATTATTCAGAAGAGATTACAAAGACTAAGAGATCACTGTTTAACATAACGGAATCGTCACTCCCGTCTTCTATCACGGACAAGATTGGAGAAATGAAGCTCGCTACTTATGTTCAAAACCCCGAGAATCAGAACTGGAAGGGCCTAGTGGCTGAGTTGAAAGAGAAAGGGCTCGAAAATGTTACTTCTTCAGATTTAGAGCGTTTCCTTCTGAGCATTCCAGTAAAACAACGTTGGAACACAGCTTCCGATGTAGTTGACTACGCCGCAGAGCAGGGTATGGAGATCACGAAAAAAATGTATGATATTGCTGCGTCTGGGCTAGCAAAAGTTTCTGACGACAAAAAAATCAGGCAATACATGACAATAATGAAAGAGAAAGGCATATCTCCAGATGTTTTTACTTATCAGCATTTGTTAGACGCATATTATCACAAGGGCGATCTTGAGACCAGCGTCAAAGTGTTGAATGAAATGCAGGAACTTGGGGTTAAACCAAATACTATTGTTTATACTACGTTAATTCATACATGTGTGAAAGTGAAGGATTTCAAACAAGCTGTCGGTATTTTTGATATGATGAAGTTTCTTGC
The DNA here is from genome assembly GCA_030563945.1 of Geotrichum australiense. NCBI lineage: Eukaryota > Fungi > Ascomycota > Dipodascomycetes > Dipodascales > Dipodascaceae > Geotrichum > Geotrichum australiense. The sequence goes on along the minus strand of JAJMKR010000013.1, from coordinate 212,510 downwards.
AACAGAGTTTTCACCGGACAACTACGTTTACAATACTATGATTTTCATTGCTGGAAAAGAGGGCCAAGTGGAAAGGGCATTAGATTTGTACAAGGAAATGACGGAAATTCATGGAATTAGACCAGATTTAAACACTTATTCTTCACTTATAACAGCATGCGCCCGGTCAGAACAAACACATTTAAAGGCCTGGGAGTTCCTGCTCGAAATGCAACAAAAAGGGTACCCTCCAAACCAGCAAATTCTCGATCAAATGTTGTACCTATGCGCAAATACCGGTGAACTGAATTTTGCACGATTCATATTTAGAAGATTATGTGAATCCAAGTACACATACCCTAGTGCATTGACTTTTGCTGCTCTACTTAAAGCTTATGCTACATACGACCCTGCTCATGTCTCCCCTGTCATGGCAACTGCAGTGGGTTCCAGAATCAGAGCTAATATATTTTCCAACTTCAAACATATGGAAAGATCAGATAACGTCGAAATACCCCCTTTTCTTCCGATTTCTATTCTTACAAGTAAACTCCAAGTTCTTGCAGAATCTAGGGCATTATACACTTGGGCGAAGGATCACAAACTTGAGCTTGTGAATGATAGAATTGTTTACGCTCATCTGAGAGTGCCTATTAATGTCAATGCTAGAACTGAGTTCGAGTACAGATGGGAACACGAAACATCGAATGTTGCTACAGAAGGAAAATCTGAACGAAACCATACAATGTATCTACTAGCCATTGAGGGATGTTCTAAAAATAAGTGGCCAGTATCTTTTGCTAGAAAGATCTGGGACGAAAGAGGGCAATGGAGAAGGGTGGAAGATGGCAAATTCAAAGCTCTGACTAAAGTTCAAAGGAATAGATCCGATTATTACTTTGCTGCAGCAATGGTTAAATACATGTCAACTATGGGACTGCTGGAAGACGCTATAGACATTATACAATCTACGAAAAAACAATTCTATTGGACATATGCTGCTGTGCTGCCTGCTATCGAGAAGGCTACGGAAATAGAGGATGAAAGATCTCTTGCAACTTTGCGTTCGGTTGTTTGGAGTAACAAACGCTTTGCCTCGAAGCGTACTAACTAAATAGCATTGATGACATATTCATATTCAACTTGTACATAACAAACAATCTCATGAACTTCTTCTTGAAGGAAGTATAATTTATGTTTTTTTTCTATAAATATTTTTTTTCTTCATTAATTTTATATCTTTCTGTTGTTGGTGTAAGAGTGTCTGTTTTTCTAACGTTTGATGGACGATGGGTGGATATACTTTTGTCAATAGACCAGGATTGTATTCAAGTTGTGCGATTTTAGTTGATCAATATATCATTGTTTATAAGTTCTTCGACTTCTCTCGGGTTATTCAAAATTTTGTCATGCAGGTTTGCTTTGCTGTTATCATAGAATCCATATACTTTAATAAAATTCCGCTTCTTTTTTATCGTTGATTCATGAAAGGCGTATTTGTTTGGACTAGCTGTATCAAGTTTTTTGGGAAACAAGTCATTGTTATTTTGGGTATTGGCAAAAACCAAAGTAATGAAGGTCATGCACGCTACAAATTGTAGACCGACCATTGTTAGCGTTAGCTTTGTTTGATCTGAGTAAGGAAGAGGTAGTCTTGATCTTAGTGCTAAGCTTGAGATCAGAAGATTTTTCAAAAAAAAATAATGGGAATCTTCATTTTTTTATATAATTCGGCTAGTGTCATTTTGTTATTGATTATGACAATCTGCTACTAAGATTCGGATGGATTGATGTCTCAAAAAAACATAACCGATATCGCGACGTTAAACTTTTGTGTCTCTAAATTTTTGTAACGCATTAAACTGAGATCGAGACATCTTTTTAACAGATTCTTTTATCATACTAGCCATTATTGTTACTCCCAACTTAAGAAGTATTTTACGCTAACGTAAAAAACAGTATTCACCATGATGTTATTCTAGGTTTCGACTTGTAAGTATACAAACAAACTGTAAGATGTAGCAGAAGGAAAGAAAAGCAGCATTTATCATCTTGGCAATGCTGTAGTTTATTCTGTGTCTTACTTCTAAGATTCTCAATATCGTGTCTCACTTCTCCTATATTCTAATGAAACCTCACATCTCAATTCTGTTTAAATGCGGAGAAGATTTGTGATAATATTATAATCTAGTTGATTTGTTATACACAGAACCTCTTTCTATAAATTCATTTGGTGAGCAACCTTGCGCAATAATGCTATCACTTTTATTGTTCCAAAACCAATCGTCAAGTGGTGATGGGTAATACTATTAACGAAACAACTGTTACTCTTCTACGCCGAAAGTTTAATCAAGAATCATTAAAATTCAAATCTTGGAGAACTCTATTGAAAAGGTATAACTTAATGAGGAAATCAGTGAAGTTAACGGCTTGTACTGTACGTACAGTACAGTGCGTCGTTTGGTGTTCTGCTAAATTTAAAAAATGCTACAATCATTGTGATTTATCACCTTGTTTAAGAGGATTGACCTACAATTGCCATAGATATCTATATACTTTATTGTGTGTCTCTATGAACTCACAAAAAGCATACAGTAATACTGATATACGTCAAGAGCGACTCTAGCCTGATAATTAGAGATCTGGATGTACAGTACGATCGTGGGCAATAATCCACGATAGTCTCGTATAAATTGTAACTAGCTCACCTCACGTACTAATCATAACGTAACACTGGACGCGTGCAACAGTCAAAACATGTAAAAACAAAAACCCGCATATATCAGGAACTTGTTCATTATATTGACCAGTCGTGTACATCTGAACAATTCATAGTCTATCTATCGTAAATAAATAGTATTATCCTGCAATAAATTATGGAAAAAAGTATCTCAAAAGTATCATGAAAGCGAACTGACCACATATCTACACCAGAACAATCTTTTCCAGTTCAACACCCCTCAGCGTGACTCACAGCATCTAGAATCCCCTTCCTCTTCCTCCTCTACCTCCTCTACCGCCAGGTCCTCCTCTTCCCCCTCTTGAACCACCGCGACCTCTTGGGCCTCCTCTGCCTCTAGGAGCACCTCTACCCCTAGGAGCACCAGCACCATTAGACCCTCTTTCAGGACGTTCTTTAATTCGTGGGCCGTCATCGACAAGCAGTGAATCAAGCGGTAATGCGTCGGGGAGTAAGTAATATCTTATGTTGTTTCCTCTCACGTTGACGTGGTCGAGTGGTAATGGTGGTTTTCCCTTTATTGTCATTTTCACTTGCTTGAGTGTTGTGTTCATGTTGGGGCTAACGGAAACAATAGTACCCGAGATAATAGTCCCGTTCTTTAGCTCGATTTGAACGGGCTCGTTCTGGAGTTTCATTAAGAAGCTATGGAATGTGGGTGTTAGCACATGAATCCGATATCTGAGCTTGGAAATAAGCAAACAAAAGCTGCATCGTGCATGTTACGGTGTATAAAAATCAGAGCCTGTACAGCCAGTTATAACTTACCGGACTAACTTCATTGTGATATGCAATTGAGGGCCCCGACGATGTTCTTTGATGGATGTAGTGGGTAGTGAAATATTTCGAATAAAGCTTTTTTAATTAGGCAGAACAGTGAGAAAGACTTTGAAAAAAGTTCAGACCACAAAATACACTGCAAGTAATATGTTCAGTATGCTAAATTACAAGCTCTTCAAACTTAACCAAAAATGTCTTTAAACATAAGCACTATAATTTATGTTTTAAACATCGAGTATCTTATTTAAACATAGTGATTGATGTATAACGTTCTGATGTCAATATATACGGAAGGGTAGTAGACCCGCTACTCTATTCTCTGCCTCTTTGTAATAGATAAATATCGTTCAGCATATCCCATTATACCAGAATCTATGGATGCGTAAGAGATCCTTGTAAAACATGTATTTTAGCCTCAGCTATTTGGGGATTTTTCAATGCTACAGAATCCGATATGATATCTTTCTGCATTTTATGTGAGTACACTTATTGTGTGCAATAAGATTTTTCTAATTTTTTCTTCAAACCACCTTGAGCTTAATTAGACCACCCAGGATGGGAATCGCAATTTGGCTGGAGCTACCACCTACAGTATCCACCGAGATCCAGTCAGTAATTAACACGCTGATTTTGGAGGTATTCCCTGACTCGCCCCATTTTCGGCCTCATGTTACTTTGACTTCCCAGTTGTCTGTAGAATCGGAAACCCAGGCCGATGAAATGTTGCTAGATATCACTAAACAATACACAAATTTACTAAAGAACACTAAGGAATTCAGATTAGGGGAACTATCCTATGGAGCTAAATTCTTTACGAAAGTACATTTGCCTGTTATCGGAGATCTAAAAGGTCTGGTTTGTTACATACGAAAAAACTATGTTCCTGATCAAACGAAAGACTTAGTTGAGGCGTGGTATGCCAATTTCCACCCACATCTATCATTGGCGTACTCTGAAAATGACGTATCTGCGCTTGATCCTCAGATCAAGAGAATACTTGAAACTTGTCACGTCAAAAGCTTTCCAGCAAAAGAATCAATACTTTCGATAGTTCAATGCGAAGGGCCTATTGAGTCTTGGAAAACTCTGTCGAGCAGACCTCTTTTATAGTCACTTAATCATTCACCTTTTAGGAGCATGATTAATATGTATTCACTTCAGTGATGTACTGTACTACAAAAGACCTCCTGGTGTTCCGTTCACTACGAACCCCATCTCAGATTTGCCTTTCTCTCCTTCGCGAATCATGAAAATTGGGTTTCGTCCTTCCCTCTGCAATTCTTTGTATATACTCAAAGGTTTTTCATCTAAACCTATAATTCGTTCTTGATCTCCATAGCATACCACGAGTCCAATACTTTTGTAGTCACCTCTTACTCTATGCTTCTTTGCAATTATTGGCAGAATATCAGAACATGGGGCATCAGGGGATATTGAAAAGTCAATTATAGGTTCTTGTTGCTCCTCACTTTGAGGTCGGCCCACACTACTTGTACTGCTTCGACCCGACAACGAACTAAAACTTTGCTGGCCAGATAGCCCCCGTGGTGAATCATTAATCGCATGATTCGTGCTTGAACTAGAAGTACTTGCTATGCTTCCCATACTTGGGGTAGGTCCGGGTCGAGTGGGAACCATGCTTGAAGAATGCGATCGATGCACGCTCTTTTTCTCTTTGAGAGAGGGACCTGTTGGTGATGCTGCAGTTGACGACGGCGCAGGTCCTTTATAACTTGAACTTTTCCGAATTGATGTGCGGCGTTGGTTATTTTTTCCAGGTGAAAGTTGTGGTGAAGTAGTTATTTCTGGAAGAGGCTTTGACTCTTTCACTTTTTTGAATATCGGGAGTAAGTCTTCTCGTAGCCTAGCGAAGTTTTCACCTAGTTTTTTGACCTCTTTTTCCATTTTTATTAGACGAAAGTTATCATCTTTTTTCGATTGTTCAAGTATTGTAGGTGGGACGTAACAGTCTTGCACAAGAGATATAAGATTATTGGCAACAAGAAGGAGGTAAATGTTTTTGAGGATTTTCAAACGATGACCTATGGATATGACTCCAAGGTCGAGTAGATCGGGTTGTGTTAGATGAATCAGGACCGATCCTGTTATTTTGTTTTGTACAAATTGGGATGAATATTTTGGAAGATCAAGGTAGCTGGCGACCCAGAATGACACTTGCTCGGTGTTCCATTCTAGAACGTTTTGGGCTGGAATATCGGCCATTTCGATTTTTTCAATTGCTGAACCTGGAAATTTGACAGTTATTTTTGGTAAAGTATAGTAACGCAGTCGAGAATCCGATGTATATATTCCGGTGATTTTGTTGTTAACTATAGATGAAGATGAGTTAAGGATAAAGGAAAGTAGGAAGGAGGGATTGCGTGAACTTAGTATTCAACGAGGTGTCTGTCTTCCAGACTTATTATCCTTCTATTTTAAAATTAAAATTTTGATTTATGTGTTTCATAAACTTTCGAGCTTTCTCAATTCTTTAGGTTGTTCCAATGAGTGTTCTAAGTAATTTTAGCCAGCGCAACTGTCATGCATTTCACATAACTGTTCTGTTCAATATTCACAGGTCAGCTAGACCCTCAATCTCATAAATCTTTCATGTAACCAAGCTCATCCACACATAATTTTTTACTGTCCACCTGCGTGTTTTTGGTGCTAATGTGATCTTTTTTCAATGTTTTTGTAATTTTGGGCATGTCTCTTGCATTATATTTATGGAGCGTAGGAGATGCGTGATAGAGTTTATTATGTTTATTAAAGTTCAGAACTTTCAAAACAGCTCGAGTTGGAGTCGAGCAGGCTTGGTGGTTGTGGGCATCTTAAGCTCTGATCTATGTGAGAAGGATTACAATTAACTCAAGGGATACGTAAAAAGAACTGTGTGGAACTTTAAGGCTAAGACTTGATCATGTAGTGCTTTTGGTAGATGTTTATTATTGACCGCTTTTTGAATGATATTTTATTATTACCATTATCTGTAGAAAGTGATCTTGTGAAAATGTATACTGTCACAGACGTTATCAATTACACATCCAATAGCATCCAAAACTTTCAGACGTATGTGCGGGTGTTTTCTAGAGCCAAGATATCTACAGTGCAATGAGTATAAGTTTCGATGAAAAATCTTTACTTATTCATATTCTTGAAGTTGACAACTAGTGATAACATAGCAAGGTGACACAACCAGACGCTATAAAAATCAACATATAACTTACATATTCAAAAGATCAATATTACAGTCATTTTGTGGCTTTAGGACTACCACAAAAGTTGAGTTCGCCAAACATGAGATAGAGTGACAAGTGAATTTTAGTGGATATCTGATCTTATAGTGTAATTACAGTTTAAAACACAGGGTTCAAGTAAATAGATATTTCGTATTATGAAATACTTTTGCATTCGTTGTTCACATAACTTACAAAATTCCATTTGTGGAAATTGGTATTGGCCTCTGAAAAATATCTTGGTGTAGTGTTCAACTCATACTAGAGACTAATTTCTGTATGTATTTTCTAGCATTCAATAAACTTCATTCTTAATCTGTTATTTTACTCAATCGAGAGTTATTTCTTTACCATAAGAAGAAGAAAAAAACGTTTAATGATTTGTGGAAACATCAGGCTATCTTTATGCAATGTTTTGTTCTGGCATGAACTATATTTGCTATTCAGCTGTATATCATAGATCTTTATTGTTCGAGCTTTCCCATACAATAACGAATACTCATTCATTCATAATCAGTTTATTGTCCTATGTCAAATAACTTATAAAAAATTCTGCTCAAAATAAATTTTGCATTTTACGCCTTGTGAAATGTTTTTAGTTAGAAAATTATCTGTATATCATCCAAGCACTCATACCCAAGACATATAGTTGAGTCAAGACAATTTAGAAGAGGATCGCATGGCTTCTGTAAACCTTCTACACATGGGGATGTAACTTATAAAAAGCTGTATTTTATCTGGAATAAAAAATTACTTTTAATAACTGGTCAGATGGCGCAGTGGCGTTAGTGGTTTAGCGGTAAAATTTCTGTTTGCCATACAGGAGCCCCCGGTTCGACTCCGGGCTAACGCAATAACAAGTTGTCTTGACTCAATTTTTTTTATGTACGAGATTTTTTTACAGCTGTAAATGCAAGTTTGTTCAGTTGTATCAGTAGTCGACAATGCCTTGAGGTTAGTAGCTTGTAATTTTGACAAGATTTACTGTTTTGCGCATCCTTTTTTAATGGTTGTTATGCTAAGAGTATATATAATATGATACAGTTTCTTCAATATCTATGTATCCATATACTATGATGAAACGTACACCTTCAGTGATACTTTGACCTATCGAAACCGCTAAAGCTCACATGTTTTAGAGTAGTACTCACTGGGATAGTCGGAACTGTCCTGAAACACGGAAAAGTAAGTTTGGTGTCACATCACAGCTAGCACGCTTACGGTGTCATTAACAAGTTACACTATGACAGGGGATAGTTCTAAAGGACCAAATTAGAAGTGTACTTTGCAAATTACATGTGCTCTTGGTAGAACGTTTGTGCGTGTCAGGGTCAAAGACTCGTCCAGGACCTGGGCTTAGAATTGATGTTAGCCTTATGGGATCTGGCTGGAAACTTGTGTTGAAACAGTGAGGTCTAACGATAACATGAATATGAATGACTTACTGGTATTCTAGCTAGAATAAAAAATTGATCTGAATCCACCATAAAGCCTTTTTTACTGCTCGAAAACTTACAGATCTTTTAAATGCACAAAAAATAGTCTTTCATTGATAAAATATTGCCTCCGAGAAGGAGAAACATTACAGTTTTCTTACTGTGATAAAATCCTAGTTTTTTTTCCAAAATAGTGTTGCTCAAAATCCATACAAGTACAAAAGATCTATTAGAGACATAGCATTAGTTATGTTGCAATACAAAAGGGCACTAAGAGCTTATATTTTTTGTACAACACTTATTGCGCTTCTTATATAGTTATAGGACGCATGAGTGAAAAAATTCCTTGGAATATGAAGAGTATGGATATACAATACACCTAAAAATATCTAGCGTCTGATGGCTTTTTGTTTTCGTTTTTCTGTATTGTAAACAACTGAAGTGTACAAATATTCATACTGAGCAGTCTTTCTTTAGTCGAATGCTTCATATATTTTCAGTCAATTCAGATAACAAAATCATAAGTAGTGAAAGGTGATGCTCATCGAATATTGATTTTATAATAAAGACAAAGCACGAAATTATTTCAAGTTGTATTTAAAGACTTTACAACGATGAGACTTTTCAGGATTTGACCAATTCCACAGTTTGAATTTCTAATGGAACAAAAACATCAATATATGTAATGTTGCAAGCAACTTTGGAGGTCAATTAGTATACACGCCTTTTCTACTTTTATTAATTTTCCAAGTATGAAAAGTTTTCAATTATACTTAAGTGGTTCTGGCATGCCTCAAAAAAATCAGAGCTTTGCCATTGGCTACAATTCGTGTCCGATTTGAAGATTTTTCACAATCGAAAAATGAATATATGTTCAACCTACAATAATTCTGATAAGCTATATTAAAAAAATTGGTACAATTATTATAAAGTGTGTACTATTGGTAATTGTTAGGTAAGTGTGGAGTAAATCTGGAGAAATCTGGAGAAGTTCTGTTACAATGTCGAGTATGCACAATAAAGTGTCACTCACTCTTTTCCTTTTTTCTGAGTTTTACTATGTACTGTAATACTGTACAGTACATTCACCAGTCATACTTTATCTATATATCCAAATACATCAGCTCTCGAGTTGTTTGTAGATGATTAGTTTGTGTTGCCACGTTTTGAACAAGTTTAAAAAGTAAGAAATAATTCTTATCAATTACTTGGACTAAAACATACATTTGTTCGATCTTTGCCAATGCCTTTGAAATCCAACCGACGAATTATTTCCCAGCGCTATTAGAGATTACAACAACTGTGTTGTGTGCCACGAGTGCACCCCAACCTTCCGTTGAAATATCCAGAGCTATTTTGTTCTTAAATCACCCTGATTCCTTGTTTTTGTTAGATTTATTTATTTATATTCTACTGTAGTAACTTCAATATATTCCATTCCTCAAGAACTTCTTCTCGTTCCAAACAACTATCTAATCCAACCTTATCTTTTTGCTAATTAGACATCTTCTACTTCGTGATTACTTAACTGAAATGGACGATAACTATACACTTTTAGTTTCCAAGGTCAAACTAGTCAAAAAGTTTGATCTCGACAATGTCAACCAATCTGACGAGATGATCATTTCGTCTCAAAAACTTTATCCGTCTCTAATGTTTTTCAACTCTGAACCTTTCATGGATGTACCTGAATTCAAAGAATGTGGGCTCGGTGAAAAAGTGTACCGTACTTACAAGTATTATAGGTCTGTTTTCTATGATATATTTCATCACAAGGGTCCCGACCAGTCGAGAGAAAAAATGGTAAGTGGAATTACCAAGTTTTATACACATTTGCCTGGATCCTTGAAACAATTTCACAAGAATTACTCTGATGCTCCAGTGGTTTCGGAAATTTTTAATTGCTGTGAACCTACTTCTACTCTCGAACCTATACTAGCCTTGCAAGGAACTCCAGACAATGAGGTTCCCGTTATCATAACCTATGACCGGTTTTCTCAATACCGCCGCATTGGTGATATAGCGTTCTATCTGCTCAAAAAGTTTGAATATAAACTAGCATCTGGTGAAAATTATCGATTCAGCATTCCTAAAGACGTGAATATTTTTGGTTATGTTTTATCTGGAAAGGTCATAAACAACGAAAAAACTCTTGAGGCAGGGACTACGTTTCTTCACATAAATGGAACAGATATCCTTGAAATGACAGTCCCCAAAACCGTCCCCGACTCGACACATATTATTTTAATTACTGGTAAAATAGTTGAGACTAAGTATCTTCGACGTCTGAAGTCGACTCCCATTGAAAGAATATATTCCGAAGACGATAAGTTTGTCTGCAACCCTGAATATGCAAATACTATAAAGAAGCGTCATGTACTTTCTCGTGGACCAAAAATTAAAACTAACAAAGACATCAAAAGTTATTTAGATCTGAAAAAAGGTGAAGATTTACTCAAGAAATCTTTGAGATAATTTGTTATTGTTTCATAAAACTCAATGGCACAGCCTAAATGGTCCTCCAGTGCTTAGTATATAAAGTGTTTTTTTTCGTGCAGAACTTTTTATTTGCAAAGTTGTTTGTGTTTGATTTATATAAATATATATGTATTCGTATAGTTTTGATAGTTAATGTAGTTGATTTTGGTATAATCTAATGATGGCTCAATGTGTTTTATCTAGTTTATCATCAGGGATTTAAAGTATTGGTTAATTTGGTCTTCCCAACTTCTGAACCAGAACACCTTGCAAGCTCAATATCTTTAATTAGAGGACTAACGGCAGTAGGGTGGGCAATGACTTTTGTAACATGAATCAGACCTATTCTACCACCCGCAAATCAGCGCTACTACCGAGTAACAACTACAAATTGTCATATTAAAATCAAAAAAATTCAAACTCATCCTACTACACCCTTCCATCTCCCCGAAGACCACTTCTCTCCAAATCCACCTCAACCAACAAAAACACTTTCCACTTTCCAAGCACACACCAACGCAATCCACACACCACTGCCTCCATGTGCTGGTTTCTTTGGTGTGAGTGAGTGTGTGTTTTCTTTCATATGAGCGATCGTATCGTGATTTGGTCGGGTCAAAGAAGTCCATTAATCCTCACTTTAAGTCTTGAGTTTTTTCATATGTAGATTGTGACGTCATTGAAAAATTGATAGGGGGAGATGTTTCTTTTTTTTTATTTTGGGATTATGTCTATAGGTGGTTGTGGAACTGGTATTGTGTGTATGGAGTTGTTGGGCTTTTCAAATAGTTGGACAGGCATTTGGAAGGAATATGTTGTAAAGAATTTATTTAGTTTGTCTGATTTAGTACATACAGTATAACTAGTTATGGAATGGGATTGTACTGTATGAAGAATAAAGTATTTTCCATTTCAGGAAATAAAACAGAAGTTTTTGAAGTTTGAGACTTGAATGTAACAACTTAGAGTAACTTGACCCAGCATCATTACGAAGCGGACTTTTGAAGTTTCGAGTTACAGTAGATAGATACTCTACGAGAATGATTTAATCGAGGATAAATGAAGTTCATACTATAAGCAAACCAGCATCTTTAAGTTATAGATCTTAGAAAGAACAGTAAATAACTGGGCTGAGAAATTAAGAGTGTAGAGATAATATGATACACGAAATATTCAAAAGTTTTTCAGCATTTTGTTAGATATCTTGGAAGAAGTAAAAGCAGCAAAAAGATTGAAGAACGAGAATTGCCACTCACTTTCACTACTTTCACATTCACAAAAATTAGTAAAAAGATATTGGTTAAGATTTAGTAAAGTAGATAGAAACTTTTCTTAAATAGCTAAAGATTGACGTTGATGTATGCTGACAGCCAGGGAGGATTAATGTTTGGAGACTTCCATAGTTCGTACAGTAGTAGAGTACAACTAGCTAACACATATTTCTAGAATGGCATAAGAGAAACACAAGTTCACAAAAGACAGTTCAAAGTAGAGATACTTGGGGGCCTTTTGGATATTTTGATTGACATTCACAACGCACGATAAAATGATCTCAACTGTACCTTTTTTAGTCAGTCCAGTGTTCATCACCAAAAAGCTTTTTCTTTAAATAGATAAGGCCACCATATTTTTATTACAGTAATTTCATAACAACCATGGACTCCTTGAACACCTAAGCACAATATCAGACATCATAATCCACATAGCCATCTTGGCCCCTTCACACGTTCAAGTACGTACTGTACAACGGACAAGTATTCTATCAGGGTCCACACTTTAAATCTACTAATACAGTGCCCAAATTTTGTTACTTCCTTTACATCAAGCCCCACCAAGTTTGAGAGTTTCCGGAATGAAATTATAGTATAGCTGTCTCATTCACACCAAATATTGTTAATATAGATAATCATTACCAATTACTGCCAAGTTTTTTTGACAGAAAATTACGTACTAAAACTGCAGGCAGTTAATAACGAAAAGAGAACTTTTATTCGCAGCCATCGCTTTTTTCTGATTCTAGGAATAACTATTTCCTTGAAAATCACAGAGCGATGCTGACATTACCAACAACATCACCCGTGAATTTGATCAAAATAGACTGTTTTCAGTATAGATGTGATGCTTTGGGGGTAATAATGGGCTAGTTGTGTAATAAGGAAAAACTTGGCAGTAGTTGGTAATGATCATCTATTGTTTAACGGTAGTGAAATCAACTAAATTATGACTTATCAGAGCTATATTCTTGTCCGTTATATAAAAGTATCCAAATTTTGTAACGTTTTAACTTTTCAGATTTTATAATACTACTGCCACAGTATATGGTGCTTAGTTTAGTGAATGAGAGCTTTGCAGTTATCTGTGGAGTTGTACTCCCTCCCGAGACTAAACCTATGGTTGGCAACTGGCAATTAAAAACTGTGCTTAGGACTATAAAACAGCATCCATAGCTCCAAGAGCTGCGGCATAGTAGTAGCTAGTTGTTGAAGTAACTACATAACACCATTATTGAACTTGCATTCATATAAATAACGGTTTGTGAATTATCTCATTATACCCGTTACAATGTATGATAGATTGAGCACAATTCCATCTCAACTCGACGCCCTTAGATAAAACAAATCTTTCAGGATAGTCAAGCACTTGATATAAAAAAAGATCCCTACAGTATGATGTATTGAAAAATTTCAGGAAAAATCAGACTTACACCATATTTTTTAGACAGTGAAAATATTTCGTCACCAAACCTCCTGCCCACAAAACTTGATCTCTCACTCAAACTCTAAACCGTGTCTACAACCCATCGAACCATACACATACACATAACAACAATGGACCCCGCAGTGATTGATCAAATACTCGCCTCGCACTTCTCTGAGCCCGAAAAATGCATCTACACCAGCGACGACATGGAAAGTTTCAAAAAGTCACGGGCATACTACCGGATCATCAGCCTCATCAATGTCCTCGCCGGTCGCGTGAGTCTGAAAAAAATCCCTGAATCGTCCACGAACCCGTCAATTCTCAAGCTAAAGTCGGTACTGGATAAGGTGAAGGAATGGGTCGATGCGACTCCGCCGATTGAGGGCCCAACGAGGTTTGGCAACATGGCGTTTAGAACTTTTCATGATAAATTGAAAGAGGGAAGCAATGGGGTGCTGCAGACGGAGTTGGGAAAGGTGAAAAAGGGGCTGCTGAAAGATGAATCGCAGAATCCGTATGTTGAACTGACTTCGTACTTTTTGGGATCGTTTGGATCGCGACAGAGACTGGATTTTGGAACGGGCCATGAGCTGAGTTTCCTGGCCTTCTTTGGTGGACTATGGGCGTTAGGGTTAATTGATGCAGATATAACTGGGGAGGATATCTTGTACATATTCGAGTACTACTTTAACACCATCCGACACTTGATTGTCCGGTACAATCTTGAGCCGGCAGGAAGCCATGGGGTTTGGGGACTAGACGACCATTTCCATCTTCCTTATATCTTTGGCGCTGCCCAGATTGTTGATATCTCAAAGCCTGACTATCCTACCCCCAAACTCCCACCCAAATCCATTCTAAAAAAGCATATTGTTGAAAGAGAGTGCACAACGAACATGTACTTTTCTGCAATAAACTTCATTGACCAAGTCAAAGTCGGGCCCTTCCACGAGCACTCGCCAATATTGTTTGACGTGACTGGAGTCGCTACTTGGCACAAAATCCACCGTGGAATGATCAAAATGTACATTGCAGAAGTGCTGGGAAAGTTCCCCGTCGTCCAACATTTCTGGTTTGGCGAAGGCCTGTATCCATGGGTAGATCTTGAGGGGAAGCCCTTACCTGTTTCTGGGGAACCTGAAGACAATAGCCAGGAGCTCAATGAAGAATATATGAGAGCTATGGGGGGCTCTAGAGGTACCAACATACCACAGGTGTTGAACAAGCCAAAGCTTTCAATGGGGAAAGCACCATGGTCCATGAAATAGATCATGTGTGTGTTTGCGTGCTTTGATACAATATATATGTCACATCATCACAGACTATATTTATAAATTTAATGAAAGTGTTGCCATGATTTAAACAAGCGTCCACGCAAACCAAACTACTTCGTAACTACTTTACATCTTTTTATTATTTCTTTCTATTCCTCTTTTCTAAACCAGTAGGTTGTTAGTTTATAATCCAGAACAAAATCCGTACTTATTGAATAATCCATCATCGTGTTGCCTAATGAGAGTATTTTTCAAATTGTTTGTCGCTATTTTTGCACTATTTAGTGCTGCTACAACTGTCATGGGCGAATCCATGATCATCCAGTTACTGCCTGAAATCAATATAGGACACTTCCTGAATTTGTATCCTTCGTTGAAGTACAGAATTGCTGGGAACATTACGATTGGTGGATTCAGAGCTATCTATGGAAATTTCGATGTGAGATTTTCACGTCTTTTGGCATACAGCAGTATGGTAAGTTGATTGCAAAATCCAACCGTAACAAAACAATTTTTACAGCATGTGCATTTTTCTAACCAAGATCTAAACGCATACACAAACACACAGGTCATAGATGTAACGAGAGATGCAGAAATCAAGTTGACTGCAGTTCAAAGCCCATCTCCCAGACACCTGGCAAGGCTATCGCAGGCTGAGCCGTTAGGGGCCCAGGGGCCTCACGATTATGTCTACGATCCTTCTGGCGGGAACGGCGTTGATGTTTATGTTTTCGATACGGGAATTAATAGACATCATAAGTCGCTTGGAAACAGGGCTTCGTTTGGAATTGACTACACTGGAGAAGGTCCAGGAGACGCTAACGGACACGGTGAGTTTTTATACAACTACTGTACTTGTTGGCAGGTTTTCTCGCCGATTTTTTTTTCTTCTTTCTTCTTTCTTCCTACGCTAACACATTTTAGGAACTTTTATCTCTGGACTTATTGGATCAACTACACACGGCGTTGCTAAGAGATGTAACCTTATTGATATCAAAGTTGTAAAAGCCGATGGTCGAGGAAGACTGTCCTGGGTATTACGAGGAATTGATTATGTCATTCGCGCAAAGCGTATGACCAACCGTCCCGCCGTTATCAACATGTCCTTCGCCACCGTCCGCAACAACGTATTCAACCGCGCGATTCAAAACATCATCAACATGGACGTCCCCGTCGTAGCCTCTGCCGGGAACCAAAACGTTTCCGCGTGCAAGTACTCGCCAGCAAGCGTCCCCGACGTTCTTGTGATTGGCAGTTTTGACGACCGGACCGAGAGCCTTGCGCCGTTTTCGAACTGGGGTCTGTGCGTCGATGCGTTTGCGCCCGGTGTCAATGTTGACAGTTTGGACGCGCGGTCTGATGGGACGGTGACGTTTTCCGGGACGTCGGTGTCGTCGGCGATTGGGTCTGGGCTGGTGGCGTACTTTATGGGGATGGGCGATTCCGGGATGATGGCGATTGAGAGAATTAAATTGTTGCTGACGAAAAATGCGCTGGTGGAGTCGTCGTTTGTGAATAGGTCTGAGACGAAGAATTTGATTTTGTATAATGAGGCCGGTGAACCCGTTTGGAGGAGGAAATAGGAGCTTTCGATTTAATTTTGAGAAGACACCAAATAATTGTTAGTACAGTGTACAGTACGTACTGTACGTGCAATGTGTATTTGAATCTGATGTGAATGAACCAAGATTGAAGTATATTATAAAGCTTTGTTTTTACTTTTCATTTTCTATTTACGTTGATTCTGAGTGGTCGGTTAATTGCGTGAGTTGTTTTGGTTATAGTGTAGTGAGATCCATAAGAGCAGCCTTGGACCAACCGCAGAACTACAGTACAGTATTGAAGAGGCTTTAAAGTTTGAACGTGAAGAAAAGACAAGAGAAGAAAGAGACTACTGTGATCTTTTAGTAAGAACTTAAAAGATGGATCTTAAAAATCGTAAACTAACTTCTTTGTGAATGTTTCTGGAACCATTTTGTCACCATTTTGTAAAGCAGCAGATTTCTAGACTTGAATGATGGCTTTTTATTATTATTATTATTATTTTGCGACACCTAGAAACATGGTTTTGATTGTGCCATAATCGCCAAATGTGCCTATATCTTGAATTTGTTTGTGTAATATTGTGTTGTGTTGTATTGTATTGTATTGTATTGTACTGTACAGTAGGTACAGATGGTAGTTAATAGTTTCGAAGGTTTTAGGTTTGGAAACTTTTGGACGCTAAAAATCAAAATATTTTTTGTGCTATGGAAAACTTGTTTGGGATCGGAAAAACTTCCATTTCGTTCTTACCTTGCGCTTTTGTACTAGTACATTTTATACTGTAATGTCCTGCACATAATAAAATCATATTTTATTATGGGTTTGTGTTTGTATTAGCTTCCAGCTCGTTCCGAGTAGAGTTAAGTTAAGTTAGATAGATGCAATAAAATAAAGAAAATTTTTGGGAACAATTCGTCCAACGTGTTTATCTATGAACGTTGTAACGGTGTGTTTATTTATTTCTTATTAAAAAAAAAGGGCATGCTTAATTGTGCGCTTATTTGATTGGGGAGAAATAGAAACTTGGGGCAGCGGTTGGTGGTGGTTGTGTGAGGTTGAGGTTTTTGAGGATTCTTATGACGTTTGTACGGTTTTCGTGATGGAGGGCTGCTACTACTAAGGTATGACGTTCGGGATAGCTTGGGTTTATATACACATGGAGCTGTGTTGGGACTAGTGCGTGCTGGAATTGTGGGCTTAGCGCTTTCAGGGATTCCGAGAAAGAAAATAAGACGATGATGATAATGATGGTAGTTCACATTTGTGTAATATGAGCAACAAGTGTACAGTATGTGTTATGTAGTTGTTTAGTATTGGTGACACGGTAATTTACCAGAACAACCATCAATATCCATTCATACGAAATAAAAGCTGGTTCTCGTCGGTTGTTTGCACGTACAGTCCAGGCCAGTCAATTACCGTCGTCAATAAATCTTTTCTTTCTTATATTATTATCAGAAAAGAAAAAAAAAAAGGTGAAACACAAAAGCTGGCATTTTTCTTTGATAAGCTTTGAAGATCCTACAAACACACACACACACATGGCAAGGTCATTTTGTTCTTTACTACAAAAAGATATTAAAAGATGACCTTATATACTTTTCATGTATACAAGAGGCATTTGCCGATTGAATTGATTGAAACAATCAACCAGAGTAGCTGCTGACATCTACAATCACTCCCCTAATCATCAAACCTGAACACGTATATACACATATAAAAGATGGTTTTTTGTTTTCTTTCATCAAAAAATAAAAAATTTCATTCAGGGCGAATGTCGGGTCTGCTCTCTATGATAGTGATACAGTGGCCACGGTATCTATACTGTATTTATAGTTGCTACAGAAACAATATTTCCGAGCGTTTTATAGTATGGTAAATGCATAATGACGTCATTTGACTATGACGTCTCGGAGAAAAAAAAAAAAAAAAAAAAAGCAGAGCCCAACCCCTTGTCTCAGGCTGTTTGTGCGCATCGCACAATAATTGCCATTATCATAATATCACAGCAAATATTGCCATCATGAACACATGTGGGCAGGGTCTTCATACACAACCAAACCAGTTCAGTCTTGAAAAGAGCCTAATTATCTGAAGTCGTTTATATGTTCAGGTCTCTCATCTCATGCTCGGTGCAACATGAAATACACACTGTGGTGAGTAGTATAAAGGTTATTGTGAAAGAAGGCTTTGCGCAGTAGGATTTCATTGTGTGTTGTATACATTTGCTACTAGTATACTGTACGTTGGATTTTATTTCATGTTGATTTATGTCTACCACTTCAGGTATACGCAGCAGTAGTATAACCTTTTTTTTTTTTTTTTTTTTTTTTTTTTTTTCACTACAGTACAACATTCATCAAGTTGGCCATGGAACACACCGGTATATAAAGAATCAAGATTCCCCTATTTTCCCTCTCTTTTTTATCTTTCTTTCTTTCTCTTTTTTTTCTCTTTTGCTCATCATCAGTAATTTCCAATCTGTGCACGCCCTTTTGTTTCATATATAACCAAACATTGTCATTCATCCAAATCTAAATACAATGGAACAATCTACAAAATCTTCTGCCGCTGGATCGGATACTTCAGTAGCAAATATTTCTGAAAAATTACAAAATACTTCTATCGATTCACCGAGGAAACAGCTTTCCAAAAGACCCTCTAGAAAGAACTCTCTCGGACCACCCAAAGTTGAAATCAATCATTCTAGAGTTGCCTCATACGCTTTTGCATTCGATATCGATGGTGTTCTCGTAAGAGGCCCAGAAACAATCCCTCAAGCCCCAGAAGCCATCAGAATGTTGAATGGCGAAAACAAGTACAATATTAAAATTCCTTACATTTTTGTCACTAACGGTGGTGGTAAGACAGAAGAAATGAGATGTAAGGATCTTTCGGCTAGACTACAGGCTCCTATTTCATGCGAACAATTTATTCAAGGTCACACTCCAATGAGAGATCTCAAAGACAAGTACAACACTGTGTTGGTTATCGGCGGAATCGGTGAGGCTTGTCGTGTCGTGGCAGAAAACTATGGTTTCAAAGATGTTGTCACTCCAGGTGACATTCTCAAGTGGAACCCTAACGTTAGTCCTTATCGAACTTTGACAGAAGAAGAATACAAGAATTCTAGAGAGCGGGATTTTTCCAAAACTTCGATCGAAGCTATTCTTGTCTTTGCTGATTCTAGAGAATGGGCTGCAGATCAGCAAATTATTCTAGAACTACTCATGTCAAAGAATGGTGTCATGGGCACTGTTTCTGAAACCTACGATGAAGGCCCACCAATTTATTTTGCTCACTCTGACTTTGTCTGGGCCACAAATTACAACCTTTCTAGATATGGTATGGGCGCTTTACAGGTTACCATTAGTGCGCTTTTCAAGAGTCATACTGGCAAGGAACTAGAGGTGAATAGATTTGGTAAGCCTCACAAAGATACATTCAAATATGCTAAAAAGGTTCTTAAGCAGTGGCGACAGGATACTTATGATAGTCATTTCTCCTCATCGAGACCCTCTTCTAGACCTGAGTCACCCACTAAAAATATTACAGATGGCGCTTTCGTCTCAGAACCTATGGAAGATGAAGAACCAATAACCGATGCTGCTATCGTCGATGAGCCAGAGTCTGTGGGCATCACAGCAGAGCCATTATCGGAAGGCGTTTCTGGCTCCTTCCCTGTCACAGCAGAACCTGAATCTGAAATGGCGGAAGACGGTGATGATGGCGACGACGAAAAGGAGATGGATAATGAGGTTCATGATAAGATTCTTAATACCCTTCCAGAAGCTGACACTGTTTATTTTGTGGGTGACACACCTGAGTCTGACATTAGGTTTGCCAATTCTTTTGATGACAAGTGGTTTTCGATTTTGGTAAAGACTGGTGTTTACAAGGAAGGAACCACACCTGCATATCAGCCCAAAATCATTGTTGATAACGTTCTGGAAGCTGTCAAATTTGCCATTGAACGCGAGCATGAAAAGGAGCTGCAGCAATACAACAAGGTTGTCGGCGCAGGGTTGGAGTTACCAGTGGAGCACACAGAACTACAACCCCATATGATTTCATCTCTTTTAGAAAAGCTAGAAACAGCCAAAAATGAAAAACACATTGTAGCATAGAAAAATTATTTTTACTTTTATATCTTTTTAGTATAAAACATAGAATTCAGTATATATCTGTTGATTTTTATTGAAATCCAAATGGTCGTAATGTGGGATGATTCTTTGAGTTGGGAGGATCAATTTGTTTAATAAATTTTACCTTTGGGGCGGTAATGAGATATAGCAAGATTGTTATTGAACAGTGTCCTTATTAGACTTGAGCAAGCAGCGCAGGCACAATTTTCCGGATACTGACTAGCGTTCAACTTTATTTATGTGATTTGTGCTATGCCACTTAATCGTTAACTGTTAAAACCTAATAGGTACAGTTGCAATCTAAATTCTAAGTTTAAAGCTTCTAGTTTATTCTATTTAGCGTCTAAGTCAGAAAATCGTCTGCTCATTGTTAAGAAAAAACGAAAGACGTTGAAGGCTCATAATATTATGTGTCATATTCTCATTCATTCAGGGAGTCATACGTACCGAGTTTTAGGCTTAAGTCTCAGAGAATATGATTACTATCCTTGAGAGAGTCAAGTATTCGATTATCAACTAAATAAGGCAATTACAAATAATTGTTGTCGAAGTAGTTGGTTGCTTTCTAGGATTCTCTGATCCAGCTCAACGCTTCCTCTAGAGGAGTGCTTTGGCCACGCTGATGAGTTCTCTAATCCAGCCTTGCTGTGTGCCTTCGCCGACTCCTCATATGTTGACCCTAACCCCATATAACTTAGACCTTTTGGTCGTTGTCCTGTATCACAACTATTCCTAAGTGTGATCCATGACATTATGATACCGCCGTTCTTTGGCAACGAATAATATACAGTCTCTGAGGGAGCATTGTGAAGTTCATGATTTTTGCCACATGGAATGTCATTGCACGCTGAGCTGAGTGAGCTCATGTTCCACTCATCTTCATACGGAGGTCGGGTATATACCAACAATCGACACTTTTTTTTTACTTCTTGTCAAGGTTCACTTATACTAGTAGTTGCTTGAAGTTCGGGTTCTTTTCGTAATACAAAATTGTCAAATTGATGTTCCAGATCCACAAATAGAATAGAGACCATAACGCTTATACTGGTCCATGTTCTTGAAAAGAAAAAAAAGAACAGAGTCGGGTAAAAAAATCTAATGAAAGTTGATATTCTATCATGTGGTTCAAACCAATGCTTTCATTGTCTACATTCGAGTTGATCTTTTATCAAAACATTATCGATTATGTCAAAACAAAAACAAAAACAAAACACTCAGAGTTGTCAGCGTAGCGTGTTTTTACTGTATGTTTGACATCTTCTCTGCACTCCTAGCCTTCACCCCCGCATTACCATCAAAAACCACCGCTCATTGGCCAACACGCCTTTTTTTTTTTTCTCTCAGAGAATTCATTTAATTAAACTGATTACATAAAGATCATGTGACGTAATGTTGCCACAGCAACCGTCCTGTCAAAAACGTTGGTTTGTTGTTAATGTAGAAAAAGTGTTTCTCTTGTATTTCCGTAGCGAGAAATGAAATGGTGAAGAGGGCTTTTTTTTTTTTTTTTTTTTTTTTTTTTTTCTGTTCGTCAAGTGATTTGTGTTGATGCAGATCGGTTGATGTGCTGGTAATGGCGTCAGAGAGGGGAGAAGGAGGGAGGGGGGGCGGTGGAAACAGGAAGTTTACTCTGAGTTTTATTTTAGAGTGAAGGTGATAATGGAAAACCCGTTCGAAGGGTGCGTAACTGTATGGAGTACGTGCGTTCCGGTAGGTACTTTTACGTATACCGTTTATAGATTTTTTTATTTTTTTTGTTGAGCTTGTTTGGACTGGTTGTTAAAGTTGGGGATAAAACCTGTGAAATTCGGACAACAAAGTTCACCTGAATTTGGAAACACCAAAAAATCTATTTATTGATGTGTTGATCCGAATTTTTTTATTTTTTTTTACATTTTTTAAGAACTTGTTAACCATACTATACCTTCTTTTCTCTCGGAGTTACTTCGTTCATCTCTTCATTTTATACTGCTGTTACTCTTGTTACTGGTCAAATTGTACTAAAAGACATTATTAGAAGTCGTGGTTGTCGGTTTTCGTGACCTTCAATAGTTTATACCAACTAGAACACTTTTGCATTTTTCATCCATTATTCTCAACCTTTTCAACACCAAACTTTCAAAATTTCACAACTAATCATTAATCCGACTTGGAGTCCTTTGGCAACGACTCCACATGTCCTTCGCATTTGCATTCGCCAAATCTCCTCATCTCGGTCCCTTAATGACATGTCGTCAAGTGTAGGGATCGACACCGTCTTTTCAAACAAGAAAAAACCATCGCCCACAAAACAAGCGCTCCTGCAGGAAGACATCAAGTCAAACCCACCAACAACCGGCATCCCATTCTCGAAATTCTTCTCGGACGCTTTCCCGCTACCCATATCGGAGGCCTACGCCCACTGGACCGTTAGAGATCAGATCCAGCAAGCGGAAGCCAACGTCCTCAAATTCCTCCCTTTTTTCCCCAACCCAGACGCACATAGAAAAGCCGAATCGCTTAAAGTCGACATTGGAAACGGAAACTGGATCAACGAACTCGAAATATGCCGCCCCTGCGAAGAGAAGAAAAACGACCTGGTGTTACTACATGGCTACGGCGCAGGGCTGGCATTTTATTACCAGAACTTGGACCAGCTGACTTCACGGAAAGGCTGGACCGTTCATGCGCTTGATCTCTTAGGACACGGACGGTCGGCTAGACCAAAATTTGAAATCAAAGCAAAAGATCCGTACGAGAAAGTAGCGGAAGCTGAAGATTTTTTCACTGACTCCCTCGAGGCATGGCGAATCGCTAAAGGGCTAGATAAATTCACACTCGTTGCACACTCCATGGGTGCATACATGGCCACAGCTTACGAAATAAAGTACCCAAATCACATTCAAAAGCTCGTTTTAGTGTCTCCAGCCGGCGTTCCCAAAACTCCGTTCTCACTCTCCGCGCAGCATAACAAAGACGCAGCCAAAGCGTCATCATCCACATCTACATCTACATCCACCTCAGGCCGATCGCTCAAAACCTCTGTCGAGATCCCGCAGTGGTTCAACTACCTCTGGAACCAGAACATTTCGCCATTCTTCCTCGTCCGCGGTACCGGGCCGCTCGGCTCGAAGGTAGTTTCCGGGTGGACCTCGCGGCGGTTTGCGAACTTGCCCGAGCGCGAGGCCAAGGCGATGCACCAGTATGTGTACTCGATCTTCAACGCCCCCGGGTCCGGCGAGTACGCGCTGCAGATTGTGCTGGCGCCCGGTGCGTTTGGAAGGTACCCGCTGGCGGAACGGGTGCACAAGGTTGGGTGTGAGACGGTGTGGGTGTATGGACAGGATGATTGGATGGACTTTGAGGCTGGTGCGGAGGTGTGTGCGGAGCTGGGTGAGAAGGCGAGTTTCAAGATGGTGGAGAAGGCGGGTCATCATGTGTTTTTAGATAACCCGGATGCGTTTAATGAGATTGTGGAAGGTGTCATGAAGGAGATTGAGATGAGAGGTTGATTTTTGATCCTTTTTCCCTTTTTTCTCTTTTTCTAATCTGGGGTTCTTTTGGAGAAGGAGTTTTTATGATTTTTTGTTTTTGCTTTTTTTTGTTCCTATTAACCATTTATAAAGTGTACGATGTTTTTCAACGTTTTGTATTTACTTTTATACAATAATTATCTTCACGCTGTGAACTTATATACACATATACACATTACAATACTATTTATCTATTATTCATTGAATTGCGATTTTTTGTTCATGATTTTTTCACTATTATGTACCTACTGTATAGATGTAGATTTGGTAATACGCAGCCGTTAGAATACTCACCTACGTGTGTGTGTATTTACTTGTCTATGATATATTCTGTTACCGACGTTTTAGCAAATTCTGTTATATAATTGTATCCGAATAATACAAATTGGTAATTTCGTATGAACAATCTCCAGCCTTTGTCCTACCTATGGATGTACTGTATACTGGTCTGGCCGAACCTTTGTTCATAATACAGTATGATGGATATATATAACTTGTAATACTATATGTCCTGGGTCACTATACTTACTTTTGATCAAGTAGGAAGTTCGATATTAAACCCTTGGATTGGAACCTCAATTAGATAAATGTAGTTATCATTATAAGAAGGTAATATAAATCGATTTAACTAATCGGGGGTTGAAGATGATCTCGATGTTGAACTTGAAGTTCTCAAGTCTACTCGAATCATACAATGAAAATTCTCCCTTTTATATTACTTTGTTGTTTTCCACAGTTACCCTGATTTCATGGCTTTCTTTGGAATCATACTCGTCGAGGTCTTCT
>JAJMKR010000013.1:26386-187799 GCA_030563945.1 Geotrichum australiense | reverse complement strand
TATATGTACCGGTAATGCTGGTGGTTCTTGCTAGACGGCCTCCGGCGGTGGTCAACCCAAACTTGGCCATCTTTGGGGCATTTGCTTAATTTTTCACTTTGATATAAACTGGATACATTGTGTTAAGTCCTGGCTTCTTAAATAAATCATGCAGCCATCTTCATGATAGTCATTAGCAAAGCACCCATACAAAAACCTATATACACTTCATTAGAATCTAGAACGCGTCGTATTTGGAGATAGATAGTTATGTCACAATACTCGTATGTCTTGATGTTCTTATGTCATTAGAAACACAAAAGTCAGTTATGTGACGGCTGTTATGTACTTGGATGTCTTCCTGAGGTGTTGAATTATTTTACGAATTAGGAAATTTACTAATTGGTAAGTAGACCGATTGCGCTGTCTCACCGGCATTTTTTGCTGCACCTACTGTACTTCTTTCTCAACTTGCATCGTCTGTCTTTTTGCGATAGCCTCGTACTCTGCCTTCATCTTTTCCGCATTGTCATTCCACCTTTCAATGTCAGCCTTACACTTCTCGATAATTTTCTTCGTTTCTTCTCTTTCTTTCTTGTCGTTCTCCATGTACTGGATAGCCTTGGCGTTGATGGCTGACACTCCATCTGCTTTCTTCTCCGTTTGGATACATCTCTCATGGACTTCTTTGACTTGTTTTTTGATTTCGGCTTGGTACTTGCTGTTTTCGGACTCTAATACTGATACGTTGCCTCTAACTTCGGCTAGATCTTGTCTGATGCTCTCGACTTGCTTACCCACGTTTTCATTCAATCTCTTGTTTTGCTCAGCGTTGCGTTCATTTGCATTCATCGTTTCTTTCATCTTTTGCATTTTTTCCATCATGAATTTTATATTATCTTCCATATCTTTAGTTCGTTTTTCCAGTTGCATGTATTTTCTTTCGCACTCCTCTGCTTGTTTACTGCAATTGTCGCGCTCGCCTTTCTCTTTATCAGTACTTCGATTAACCTTTTCCCACATTGCTTTCAATTCTTCTTTGTAGCCATCAATGTTTTTCTTGTACTCATCGCAAATAGCTTGTAGTTCATCCTTAAAAAATCCTTAGCACAATATATAGAGAGAGAGATGGAAAGAAAAGAAAAAAATACTGAATCATTTGATTTTTTACTCAAAATGACACCAATTGGGAAATTACGTGAGGCTCTAAAATCCTTAGCACAATATATATAGGGAGATATTGAGATTTTTTTCAAAACAAAAACCAAAGCATTTTGATATTATACCAAAATTAATAAACTGAATGTAAATGAACTGAAATTGATAGTTCTTATATTGAAACTGGTGCTTGTGAAATGTAGATTTAGATGACAAGACTAACCTGTACCATGTTCAGCGAGAACTTGGGCCAGCGAGAAAAAATATGACGAAATCCTCTTGCATCCCGAGAGGATATTGATATATTTTCCGAAAAGTACTTAAAATAGTTATCAGCTTCCAAATTATTTGAGCGAAGGTTTGAAACGGACTTGTGGCACTTTGGAAAGAGCTTTACTATGATTCACCTCGTTTTTGTACTATTTTGAAATATCTTCACGATCGGCCCGTTACATTCGGGCTCCGCAAATACCTCAAGCTTGTTTAACGGGTATAACCAGATGTCCTGAAGGCGATACTGATGTATGATCAAAAAATAGGTCTGAAATTCTAGCAAACCTTGTTTGCTCGCGTTCGTTGTGAAACTTCGCTTTCAACGAACTAAAAATATTCAAATTGAGTAGTTACAATATGAGAGCACCCAAAAGACAGCAAAGTGTCATTGTTTTCATCGCACATAAACTGGAATTCATCAGATAAATGACTAGTATGCCCATGTTATCCTAGAAGTTTAAGTGCCTAGGGGGCTGGCTTAATATGCTGCAATATATACAAATAGCCATCAGATTCTCATTATATTATAATATGTTTTAGTCATTTTAAAGCCGTTTTAAAGCCAGTTTTGAGTTGGCCCAACCATTATTAGAGCATTCAAATAGCCATCCATCACGTTCAATTACGTCTGGCGATGGAATACCGTCTTCCATAACACATTTTCTTTGAAAATAACCACAGGAGGCATTGTATCACCACTTACCCTAATATACTCGATAAAAGTTGTTCAGGCACACTTGGACCAGTTCTTGACAATGATTTTTTGTAGATTAGATGAAATCAACAACAAATCTAGACAGTATTTGGTTTTCTGGCATAATTACTGTCTTATCCATGCTGTTATACATATTATCCAGTAAAATACTCCATATCGGACTTTATAGTCAGCAACGAAATCAAAGAACAAAAAGAATGGCATAAATTCAACCAGAAGGATGGCTTCTCATAGCAATGACGACATGGAAAGAGCTTTTTCTGCAATTTTAGAGACTATGTCCATTAGGATTATGGAATTTCTAAAAGCACTCTAATGCACGGAATGAATGGTAAGAGTGCTAAAACGAGAAGAAGCAAAAGTCCGCTGGAAACATTTTTTTTTTCTTTCTTTGGCACTAGAAACACGTTTTATTGACGCAATACAGTATCTCAAATAGAAACGTCAAGGAGGGCTTTATAATAAGATTTAGTCCATTGCTATGCCCGAAAGCTTTAGACCTGTTGTGTGTTCAAGTGCCAGGCTAGAGATAGAATGGATAGGCCGTTCTAGAAGCAACTTGCTTGAAAACTCTTTAGTTGGCTGCTAAATCTATTAGAGAAAAATTTAAACAATGCTTGTAGATCTACCGTTCTACTTTAGGGTTCTGTCAAGTGAGCCCTGCTCGTATTTTTTTAAGAACCTTTTAAGTTTACATTATAAAATTTAGTGTACCATCACGGAGTTAATTGTGGATGCAAGGACACTTCATAGAAAGAAAGGAAGAAAAGCATCGGTGAGTAGCATTCTCTTTGACTAGGAAAGTGTGGTCCGCTGGCGATTTGCTATTACTGTAGTAAGCCGTCAACCGTCTAAACTTTCCAATACGTGCTGCTAATTCCATAAGTTTTATATACTGTACCTCATACTGTACCAGTATCTTCTGCTTTGTTCATCTCCGGCACTCTCCCCAAGCTCGCCTTCCCGTATTCATTTCTTGATATTTAAGGACCGACTGCATTTCCCATGCTCCGACAGAACTACACCACACTATACTAAACTTATACATGATTTCATCTACAGTAGATATCAATACCAAACGATTAATACTGTAAGAGGTGAAATGGTGTCCAACATTAGACCAATACCCACTTGAAATATTCAAAAGTCCCGTATACGATGAGTAAGTTGCTAAAGCCGCGGGTGCATTACATGGAATGAGATAGCAACAAACATGCCACAATTCTGGTATAAATAATGTCTTGTAGTCCAGTTTCGTGTAGTCGTAACGCTCACAGCAATTTCCGTCGATCAGTGCTGTGCTATAATCACCGGCGGTAAAACCAGACTAAATCCACCATGCAACTTTGAACATTGAGAACATGAATATGGCAACAAGCTCTGGGATGAGAACAACCATGGGAATAACTTCGGTTGCTATTCGTCTGACAGGTATTGTAGTTTTTATATATTGTAGAATACTTCCATGATTGATCTGAGTCAACTTGCGGAAATCTGGACCGGTGGCTGTCCTGCTAAAACAACTTTGTAGTTTATGGAGTTATTTCTATCTCGTAAGAGCTAGTTAGATACCACTGACGTATTTGCCGATATTCCAGCGCTGCCCAAACCTGGGCAAATTCCGTCTTGTTACAATTTTGATCCTTCAAGTTGTTTTCAGTGCGTGGGCCAGTAGTCTTACTCTTTGATCGTTGAATAATTTTGTCCGCTTTTCCTTCATCTGACGGCGTCAAGTAGAATACAGTACAGTACAGAGCGGTGCCATGTTGATACAGTTGAATATGCGGACTTTGGAACCCTAAAGTGTGTGCATTAGAGTCAGTGATGGAGTAAAACAATGGAATAGACAGTCCCTGACGGATGGTGAAATTTTAACACTGTCAAACATTATCCATAACTCATTTTCACCCTCACTAACACCTTTTTTCCCCTACTTCCATCAAAGTTTATTCCCCATCCCGACAAGTTTTTATTGATCGAATTACTAATGCACAATAAACCTCAACTATTCCAACATATTCTTTGAAAAATCTATAAATACCTTGTCAAAACACCCTTTCTATACATTTTTAAATCATCAAAAACACAGTTCAACTACCACTACATCTCATCTAAACTACAAAGCCAACAAATATTAACAATGTCTGAATCAATTCCTAAAGTCCAAAGCGCTCTCAGATTCCACCGCACCGGTGGCCCTGAAGTGGTCCAATTTGAAACCGATGTCCCTGTCCCCGAAGTCGGCCCCACATCGGTCCTTGTCAAAGTCAAGTACGGCGGTGTCAATTTCATCGAAACTTACTTTCGCAGGGGTCTCTACCCAACTGCTCTCCCCGCAACCCTCGGCCGTGAAGGTTCCGGAACTATTGTGAAGGTTGGATCGTCTGTGACCAAGTTTGCTGTAGGCGACCGCGTCGGATTCATCGGAGGAAACGCCCTTTCTCAATACGCAGCAATCGAAGAGTCTTCCAACATTGTTAAGCTTCCTGATTCAATTCCTTTTGATGTCGCTGCTGCTTCAATCATTCAAGTTCTCACTGCACTCTCGCTCGTCAAAGAAGCTCACCCTGTCAAGAAGGGAGACTATGTGTTGGTCCATGCTGCTGCAGGTGGAACTGGAGCTATCATTGTTCAGCTAGCCAAACTTCGTGGTGCAATTGTCATCGGAACAACCTCTACTCCTGAGAAAGCAGCCGTAGCCAAGGCAGCCGGTGCAGACTACGTCATCAACTACAAAAATGAGGACGTTGCTGCCAAGGTCAAAGAATACACTAAAGACCACGGTGCTGACGCTGTATTTGACGGTGTTGGAAAGGATACATTTGATATCTCTTTGGCTGCTGTTGCTCGCAAGGGTACTTTGGCTACATTCGGTAACGCCTCTGGCCCCGTCCCCGACGTTAAGTTATTCTTGTTGACTCCCAAGAATGTCAGATTGATGAGACCTTCTTTGTTTGGATACATTGTTACCCGCGAGGAGTGGAAGGAGTACACTGATGAGTTGTTCCAGCTTTTGAGTGAGGGCAAGGTGAAGGTCAATATCTCAAAGGTCTATTCATTTGAAAAGGGAAATGATGCTTTGATTGCTTTGGAGTCTGGTAAGACTACTGGTAAATTGATTGTCCAAGTTAGCTAAATGCTATAGAACTATCGAATAGGTAAATTTAGGATTTATAATTAGCAATATAAAAAAATGAGTATATATTCAATACACTGAAATATTTCAATATCTAATTTGTGATGCTTATAAGGCTTGTATAAAAAAGATGCTCGGGTTGGTAGTAAACTTGGTAAGATCTATAGCTTATTCGAAAACTTTCATTAAAACGATCACCGGAATTAACGTAGTAGGGCTTTTACCGCTATCCTAAACTCGGATATCCAGATTTTTCTACCATCCAATGTATTATTTTTGTGATACATTTTTATATATACATATATACTGTATATATTGATACATAATTAAATTCTCTATACTTACAGTTTCAGCAGCCAGAATGGATAGCCAGCATTCTTAATATGGAACTTCGAGATTAAGAAACTATAAGCCAAAAAGATGACAGTTGACAAAACAATAATCAAAAGCGTTTGCTTCTTTCCATCTCTGATGGCAGGTACCTTCGTAATAAGCATAATAGTGCTAAATGACAACGCAGCATAAACTAGAGCAATGACTTGCGTTTCAATAGCGACCTGGTTGCTGTGTCCTCCAACGAAATACGCTATTCCACCCTTTCCATCGCTTGCAATATAGGATGTCTTTCTAATCGAATTGTACATGTGTCCACTGGTGAATAGTAAAATGGAAACAAGTGAAATGGCGACCCACAACTTCTTGGACTGCAAAACACCGACAATCTTCCAGAAGAATTTACGGATACCAGCAATAACACCCAAGACTACTAATATGTTTGTGACAACCTTTTGAGTGGGAAATGGCTTCTTGATCTTGATGTTGTAGCCCAGAGTGTGCTTGATGTAGGACACAAGTGCGTCGACTTGCTGTGGAACCTGCGGGAAGTTGTAACTTTCATAACCTCTTGAATAATGAGCACCTGCATCATCGGTCTTTCTATAGACCCAGAGGTTTGGAGCTTGAGTCAGTTGCAAGCTTTGGAAGATTTTCTGAGTGTGTTGTAAATCGGCAATCGCAAAAATGAGTCCATTGTCCTCGCCTAAAGGTTGAGCAGAGTGCCATGACTTTGCAACAATTTGGAACTCGGGGTCTAAGACTCTGCAGAATTGACAACCAAATCGGAGATCGACAGCTGTGAGAAGTACTAGCACATCGTAATCACGAGGTCCGTTGACAACTTTTTCAAATGTCTTATCGGTCAAATAGATTGGACCACCTTTGGCTTCTCTCAAGAGCTTAGTCACTTCTTTATCGCTAGTGGCAAAGACAGGGCTAACCAAAAGCAAAAATAAAGACGTTAGAAACGCTAAAAAAGTTGGTAAGCGCATTGTGATCTTGGATGTTTGTGGAAACTGAGTAAGGAAGAGGCCCGAATCATTCAAGAAGGAGGTTTCGTTGAGTATTCTTGACACGTTTGTATTACATAAAGATTTGCATTAGATTTGTCATAAATTACAAGAGTATTGTAAGTTTGACCGAAAAGGATTTCTACTTCTATAACAGGCAAATTGTAAACAAACCTTTTCATAACGGTGATTATTCCCAGGCAACTATCACTTAACAAGTTTTTTTTTTTTTTTTTATACTTTTCTTTCTTCTCTTGATTTAATTTTGTCTTTTCTGAATATTTTAGGCTACTCCTTCAATTATAAAATACTCTTTTAGAAATAAGTGGCAGTATGACGCCTAGAAAATCTGTTCCCAGATCAACTAGGTTATCTGCGTCTGAGGATGTAAGTTGACAGAAAGAAGTTTGCTATCGCCAGGGCTTTTAGATTTTTGGAAGCTTACTTTGGGATATCTGAAAAATTGGTAATTTATTAACTCAAGTGTCTCATACAGATACAAGAAGGCACAGATAGCTCACCCCGAAAGCGAGTTCTAAGGAAACTGAAGCCAGTTTCGGAAAAGCCTAGCTTCTATTCTGATGAGGAGCCGGTGTTTCAAGATACCGGAGACACTATATTTTCTCCAACTAAAAAAGTAAGACCAAAAGCAACAGATGATAATAAGCAGAAGGGCACAGAGTTATCGGAAGACATAGATGGCATTTTTGAAAAGGAAACACTGGGAGATCTGAAAAAGCAGGTGTCATTACTTCAAAGTCAATTAGATGTGAACAAGCAGCTACTGAGTGTAAGTTTTGGATTATTTGCATGCCGTGAAGTTTACAAATTGCTAATAAATATTGATGGTATAGATTGAACAGGACAAGCGTGAAAGCCAGACCAGGGCGTTGAAGAACATGTTGGAGAAGTCCAAAGCAGAGGTTGAGTCTTTACAAATGCAGCTGAAAAACTTTGGGGATTTACAAAATGAATTCAATGAGTTGAAAAAGACAAATAAACGCCGAAGTTCATTTCATGCACCAGATATTAATGAGACTTTAAAGATACAATATGACCACGAATTAAGACAGCTAGAAGAGCAATACCGAGAAGAAATGAACAATCTTAGAAGCCAGCATGCCAAAGAGATTAAGGAAAACGAAGAACGACTTGAGAAAAGATTGGAAGAAGAACAGCAAAAGCTTTACGAAGAATCTAGAAACGCTATTGAAAGGTTAACTAAATTGAAAGACCATGAATTAAAGGAGGTTGAAAGAAAGAATCAGCAAGCTCAAGTCATAAATAGATCAGAATATGAAGACTTGAAAATCAAGTTTGAAAGTTTGCAGAAGGAATTAGGAAAGTTTAACAGTAATAAATCGGACAATAGGTTAGCAGTTATTAATGCAACTACAAGACAACTCCGAGCTGAGCTCAGTGAAACACAACGCGCCCTCCACAAAAAGACACTTGCTTATGATCGACTAAATTCGGAACTCGAGAAAGTCCGAAGCCAGATGGAAACCACTAAATCAGTGTATGATACAAAGATAACACTCTTGAAGAACAAAGTAAAAGGTTTGGAGTCCAAATCACGGCCAAGCGCTTCGACACCACCTAGAATGTTTGGTAGTAGCCCCGGCGCCAAAACTGGAGGAAGTGCGAATAGCTCTGGTATTCCTCGTTTCAATTTTTCATCAAGCCCATTTGTCTCAAAAACTTTCGCGGGATCTGGAGGTAACACTGATGGACAACCTCCAGCGAGCCGCTTAGGAATGCCAGCTGCAAAGACCATGGCCAGCCTTGACAAACGGCGACTGGCTATGCCTAGGAGCCGTTCGAGTCCTGGAAAACCTTCAAATAGTCGGAAAGTGTCATTATTAGACGAGGATTTGACAGATGATGAGACTACGCCTAAATCAGCAATGCTGAAAAATAAAAGAAAAATTGATGATGTATCAAAAGGGCTCTTTGATTTAAGTCCACCAAAGATGGGCACTGATGAGCCCATTGAACGCACGGATGAGAATGGTGCAGTTAATAAGCGTGTTAAACTGACTAGCGAAACACCAACCACTCCGGTGAGTGCTTCCACAAATAGTAAAGAAAGAAGATCCAGTGGGAAAAAGAAGCTGAGTGATCCCAAAAGCTCTCCGGCTGCGTTAACTAGGGATGTATCTCCTTTGAAATCTCGTAATAAGGTGTTTTCACAGTTCAGAGTATGATGGGGTTATGGTGTGTGGCAGCATGCAGAGTCAGTATGATAGATGGTTAATTTAGCAGTCGACTTGTGAATACGATATGATGAGACATTTTTTTAGACAGTATCTATCATAAAAATATCTTTATACTTAATCATAGTATGGTCATATTGGTCCTGGATGATCTAGAAGGTGCAATTATACTTGTAGCACTGTATTATTGTTTCTGTATTTTGTCTTCCACTCTAAAATAAAATTTCAATCAGTCGATTTTGAGGACTTGAAGGATGTATGGTATAGTATCGGGCTTTAAACGGTATTAATTACGGTGGTACATATGTCTCGAGCAGTTATTTCTACTTTGAACTTTTTTCACCAAGGTTATATTGTTCAATATAGAGTGGTCTGTGTCAAACTATACATTAGCTCACATTTGAAGAGAGTTCCCGTAACAGTGAAGAGTAGACAAAGATAATTTTGAGACCATCTCACATCCACTGGGACCTGAATAAAAACTAAGCGCATGTGTAGGCAGGCCACGGAAAAGTAAAAGATGATATAAATTTAATATTATAATAACAAAAAAACAAATAAGTTTTTAAAACATCGAGTTCAATTGAACAATGTTATATAAATAATAATTATAATTATTGGAAATTGTATTTAAAAATAGCCAGTGTGGGTAAAATGTATAACATGATTGATATGAATGTTAAACTTTTGTTGAATTGATCTGCTCCGTAGTTTTACAGTGTTTCCCAGGGTTATTCTCTGTACTTCTTCAACATATTATACTAGCTTCTTTTGAGATGGTAACATACAGATTTATTCTCTTGGAAGTGAGATTCAGGGACTTCACATGCACAACTAAAATGAATTACAGATTATGGGAACAGACATTAATATTATGTACCTACATGTGAACTTTACTTAGTTCCTGAAGCAAGGCGATGAGTGAAAGACAAGATTTAGGTAAATACGTACTGTACTATATCTCCGTATATGAATCAACTATGGATATAGTACGATTGCTCTTAGTGTTATCTTATACAGTACGTACACACAAAACTTTCAGCTTGACTTAGTTATCTACGGTAATCTATAAATGTGATTTTCTGTGAAATAAACTATTGGAAGCCACGAGGGTGTATAATATACCGGTACTTTTTTATACCAAAATGATTTAGAAAAAGGAAAGAAAAACTCTATACGTTACTTTTTTATTTTCTTTACTTTAATTCATTTAAAACATTTATTAGTCTGTGTTGTACTTCACCAATAATCTGCCATCTACTTTGCAATGCTCATAAACAAATTTGGGCTGCTATTTAAGTATGTAAATGGCTGATATTGACCAATACAAACGGGTTATGTGGAAAAATTTTCTTGGTTATTATTTTTCCTGATATTAAGGAAAAAAACACTCGCTTATGATATTGTGTCAATCGTCTAGAAGCATAGCGGGTTGCCAGATATCTGAGCTCAAAAGAATTAAGCGAATTTTTTATTTTTCCAGTTCGCAAGTTAACCGATACACAAAAACATCGTTACGAGTAATTTATTTTCCATGGTGCTCTTATCAACGTCTAGAACAGCTGCAACACCTTTTGAACTCTTTAGATGTCTCACAAAGGCAATTGTAAACTGCATTGAATGATATGAATCACCAAGACAGGTGTAAAATCGTTTCATGCTAATGGAACCAATTGACAGAACTTTGGTAAAAAAATCTACAAACTTTCTTCATATGATAGATTTCTTTTTAAAAAAACATCTAGTGAAATGGGTAAACTGATTAATTATGTCCAATGATGAATTTTACATCCAATACCAACATTATACATATTAAATACGTCTTGCAAACTGTGCTCACAATAAACTCCGTATAACATCAATAGGATATTACTCGAAGATCAATTAGTTGATTCAAAAATGACTCTGTTTAATTCCACCAAATTTTTCCATCGCTCAAGAGAACACTTCAGTTTGAGTACACAGAAAAGATGAAATAACACCTCTGTGCTACAAAAATATAATTAACGAAATAGATAATCAGTTAAAGAGCCTTTTTCAAAATTATATGGAAAAAGTGCTTGTGAAACTAAAAGATTGCTGGTTTACATGCTTTGAAAACTTAGCCCCATGATGTATTATTAACATTACCTTTATACTTCTATCTAAAAGCTACATAGCTGTATAATATCATTATCTTCAGATTCAAGGCTTTGAGATTTGAAATCTAAAAGTCGATTAGATGTGGAGTTTTTCAGTTTGACGAAATATTTAACTTTCCATGTTTCACTTCTGGGAGTTCAACAGCCGAAAATCAGAGTAACGTAATTTACTTTTCGTTCAGACTTATGAAAAAGCTGATAGAGTAGCTGTGTTCTTTCAAGTGCCGAGGAGAGGATTTATATAAGGACAGTGACATATCCTGTATAATGATAATCTTTCTCTGATAATTGAATTTTTTGTGGTTCATTCAATCTCTCATACAATGACAGTTATATCTAATTTTGCCAACATGGACGGTCTTCAATATGAAGAGGACCCTTCTTTTTTATTATCTACCGCAACTCAGAAAGATTTTATCATGGGGCAATCAATGGGCTTTGATTACTCGCAAACGATGAGTGACTCAAATCTCGTTGGGTTGTTCCAAGAGCAGGAGTCATCAACATCGTCATCCGACTCATCTCCAACGGTCCCCAACACTCCAACGACCGGATACCCAAACACTCAATATCAAAATATACCTGAAAACATGAACTACACCGATTTCAGTAGTAGTACTAATAATAATAACAATGAATTTATCAACTACTCTGACGTGAGCGGGACAGAATATGATATGTCAATCGCCTCACCTAGAGAAGTTCATTACTATTCTCCTGAACTTACGTTTACTCAAGGACAAATGTACCAAGGATTCTCATACAATACAGTATATCAGCAAAATACTGCACCTTTAAACATTTCTAAGCAAATCAATCCATTAACACCACCTCTTGAGCTCGATACCCTAAATTCTCAATTACAGTCCAAAATTAACATGGAGGCCATGCAAGGAAATTTGGCTGTTCATTTGGCGAACCCACTAGCGGGTATGCCAATAGGTCTCGGGGTTATGGCCAACATGCCCAAACAAATCTCAAAACCTAAGCCAAAAATTTCTCGCAAGCAGTCGGAGTCGCGTCTATCTCTACCATTACTCTACGACCGTATGGGACTTTCAAATAATCACGAACTAGCTCGTATGCGAGAACATCGAGTTCTTTCACTCCTCCGGTCTCAAGGGTTTGCACTTGGTGAGCAAACTTGGATTCGTGACACGAAAGAGCACGAGCGTAAAAGAATCATTGACTACATCTGGAATGAGACTAAAGACGAGTTCCACTACGATAAAGAGCTGATTGAGGTGATCGTTCGCAGAGGAAGTTACTACTTGATGCAGGGAAGACTGAGAAGAATCAGACGAAGTAAAAGAGCTGCTGCCTTGAGAAAAGGAATCTAAACCCACAGATTGAATACTGAAGTTTTGAAGAGCTTCAATGATATCAGTATGTCATCACGAATTTGAATGCCAAACCCCCATACACTCATTAATGTTACATAGTACACACACACTCATTTACTAGATGTATCAAACCTACAAACTATTTATTAATTTATTTGATTTCATACCTTACCAAATGGCTTCTCTCGTTATTCTACTTCAGAGAAAAACTGCTGACAGTTCAAAGTGTGTTATCTCCTTTACAATGGGGTTTATATCCGGTTTTTGTTTTGACTCTAAGTGTCTTGAGATATTTTTCCATTCACTCTTAAGGTTATAGTTAGAAACTATGATAAAAGTTAGTCAAAAAAGTAATAATAGAAATTAAGTGAGCAAACTTTTTTTCAAAAAAAAATATTTATATCAAAATCACGAACTAAATAAACTCTTTATAACTAGCTCCACTTTCAATGGAAGAACCCGGTCCTTTGGTCACTTTTTAATTCCATGGCCATAGGCTTTTCTGGCTTTATAAGCTTCTTGCAGTTCGGTAGGTCCAAAAATTGGTCCGAACGATCTGAAATCTTTCAACAGCTTATTCTTTTGTTCGTCCGATAAATCAGGATCGTGCATTTTGACTGAAATCTCACTGGATAATGTAGTATAATACTTCTCAGATAGAAGAAACTTATCTTTAGACTTACTAGGCTCTTTATTTGTTAATGGCGTGTCCCATCCTTCACCAGGGCCCAAATAAACACCAGCAAATCTAAGCTCCTCGAGAATCCCCAAATTGTGTGCTGCACCAACACCTCCAACCTTATCAATTTGCGCATTTCTGTTCAATTCTCTCCAGTCTCTGGGAGTCTTTCTGTGTGCTCCAGTCCACCCTATGGCAATGAGCTTTTCTGGTGTGATCTTGTTGGTTTCACTGAACTTTCTGGCTTTGAAAGGGTTTAAAGAAATGGGACTCAAAATTCCCAAGTAGAGCACTAACCAAATTGCAGTGACTTTCAAAAAATGGAAAAGGAAGAAAACCCAAGCTGTGATAACGTTTTCGGGCACGTCGTCTGCAGTTGTAGGCTGGAAATAGTCGAGGGCCTTGGACAAGAGAAGGCCGGGGCTTAGTCCAGGAGTGGGTGTGATATGTTGCGGAAGATCAAGATACAACCATATACCAAGGATGGAGAGTACTGTCAAAAATCTTCTTTGATTGAGACGCCAAACAGGAACAAACAGCTGGCCTTCCCACGCCACTTCGGTGATTTTCTTAGATTGAGAGATCGGCTTTGTGTATTTTTCAACAGACGCGTCTCTAGCAAACAAAAGAGCACCTTCCGAAGTCAAGAACCCAGGATGATTTGAGAGTCTAAATCCGGTGGGAATTCTGTCATAGAAATACGATGGTGCAAGCGTCATTGGCAGCGTTGTGAAAATGGTCAAGAGGTCTGAGACCACTGCATCTGTGTTGACGTTGAAACAGTAATCGCGGTCTGGATCATCGTTCATTCGGATGTAGATGTCAAACGCGTTGTTGGCGGTGCCGCCCAAGCTTGGTAGAGCTGTTGTTTTCGTCTCACTCATGATAATAAGTAAAAGCGATATCTATTAGTGAATACGCAAAGTGGGGTGCAAGAAGAGTTTTTTTGATTTTTAGCCTAGTAAACTTGAAGAAGATTTTGTTCATTTAACCCGTACAATCTATGTGCTGTACACATTATGTACTGTACGCAGGAAAAAATACGTACTGTACAGAACCAACAACTTTCATTTCCCCACGAATTAATTTTGCCGAGATAACTTTAAATACAGAAAACGTCAAAAAGTTTAAGCTAACAGTATATGGCACAAACCACATAGAGTTGCCAATTTTAAATACAACAGAACGATTAAAGGCCCTGCTGAGGTGAGTATGGTACACCCCTATTATGACAGAATCTCATATCTCAACAATATCGCTTGTCATAAGACTTTTGCCATATGAACGGCCGATATATTCATTTTGAGTACGTACTGTACACAGTTAGGAAGCTAAACGCATAGAGAACGGGATGGTCTAAAATACACCTGAGCTGGATATTCTGTTCCCATTACAAATTGATTGGTGAATGAATATATGAGTGTATAAAACATGTCGAAGCTAACAGAGTATTGATTAATAGATAAAATTGTATTCACAAAAACGTTTCAAATGGTCACCAATGCTATCTTTATTTGCTCCTAATACTGTAACTCTTCTGTGCACATTAACTCAGGGACTTTAAGATTGAGTTTCTTCAATAAACTAGGTGTAGCGTACACACGGGTTTATTACGAGAAGCTACACCTTTTGTTTTGATTTAGATGTTAGAATTAGTGATCTTTGCACCCAAGAGAATTGTCGAATTAACAGGATCAAAAGAATCACAATAGATTGTTCTCTCTCTTCAATTCAGGCAATTCCTCACATCCAACAATTTTATAATAATGACCGGTGCTCTCCCAAAAGTGCCTGCAACATTTTGGTTTAGATGTATCTTTCAACGACAGAGCCTTGAACATTATTCAGTTTATGCACTGATAACACAGTTTTTCTTGTTGTACAAACAGGCATTTTGAATGTCTAATAAGTCAGTTTTTACCATGTAGTAAAAGGGAAGCATAACAAAAAAGTGAATCTACTAAATGAAGTTTTATTGGAGTTGAAATCCAGGACAAAAATGCTTTTGAACTTTACAGATAAAACCTATTGTGAGAATGTACTACATTAAGTGATTCCCGGTGCTGAATCATTGTAGTTGGACTGGATTGTTTTTTAAAATATGACACTTCATCTATGCCCGGTACATTTAGAAAATGCAGAACTAAGTGGAGGAATTATCGAAGTTGTTTTGTGGACCACTTTTGATCATCAAACATCACCTGGTAATTTAGAACCAAATGGACAAGAGTATTCCATGGTAATCTAACAAAAAACATGTACGTTAATTCTCAACTTCTTTACGTCAAATACAGTATCAAAAAAAATACATGTACGACGATACAATCTTATAAAATTTTGAAAATACTTTTTTTCAAAGATAATATTTTCCAGAAATCAGATTAAACTTACTGTCTTTTTTGAATTTCAGGCACTTTGAAACTTAAGTTAATAGAATTGGCCCTAGGTTTGGGTGGATCATATATACTCTGTAGTGATAAGACTTCCATCTTAAAGCATTTTTGGGCACAATGACAATACGTTGGAGCAGGAAAGTGACCCTTACTTAGAACTGACCGGGAAGATAAACCACTAAAATAGATGAGTACACATATTGTCTCATTCATCAAGTTTTCAGCTCACAAAGATTTCAGTAATTGCATTTTGCAAGGTGTTTTGGACTGCTATATAGATTTTTGGAGATTGCAACCATATTTGTGCAAAGTTCAAAAGAATACAATTAGAGAATATTACTTTCGACTAATGGGCCTGTCCACAGTTTAAAAACCTTTCTTCTTATTTTCAAAAAATCACTAAAATTCAAAATCACAAATTTCGCGTGAGAAGTTCAACTTCAGCTTAATTAGAATTTCCTTGCTCCAAGTCCAGATTTTTACATTTGTTTAGCTTTACATGGCTTTTAATCATATTATACTCAAATTTTCTAAAAATATTTGAGCACATTCGTAAATTGATTTTCCTTCAATCTTATTGTATTCCATTTGAACACATATGTTTAGCCCATATCAGTACCAACAGCCTAGGTGGCATATTGACCTTGATCTGAATGGTACTGCCTCTAGCATCATGGGAATTCTTCCGCTTAGACACAGTGTTTATTTACGTACAAACTCAAAAACTGGTGACAAAGGAAAACTGAACTTAACAATACCTGTTTTGCGCATTGTAAAATTTAATTAAATGTTTTCATACAGTAGTTACAATAGGTTTAGGCGTAAGTTAAGGTGCTCAAAATTTACGGTGGCTCTCTCTAACAATCCGTAACTTATAGTGTCAAATCTTTCGTTTATCTCCAAATTTATTTTTATTACAAATTTCAAAGGAATATAATTTTAAAACTACTGCAAAATACACCAAAACCGGAGAAAAGTAAAAGATTCAGCAGCTGGCTAAAAGTAGAACATCCATGCTTTCAGAATTTCAATTCTAATTTTAGACTAACACGCTGTGCAAATTATTTAATTTGAGAACAGTTCACTTTTAGTATATGGATTGAAGATAAAATTCCATTATAAACAAATCTTATTGTTTTACTAAATTAATTTTGAGTAGTGACATGTTAAGAAGAACTTATCATAAGTTTCGGAGTGAGCCTGCTGGGGCAAAATCACATTAGAGAATAATGGCGCCCATGAACCAGACATCGGTGGAGATCTTTAAAAACTTAATTCTCTAAACCAGGTTTAATCATCAACCACATGTCTATTGATTTTGTTATATTTCATACTTACAAACAGTCACCATATTTTTTGATCCAACATATATAAGCTCATTAAATTTTTAACAAATATTCAAGAATTACTGGTAATCCTTTATAAGAAGTTACACTCTGCTTCTAGATAGCAGAAGTCAGCTTTCACCCATAGTTTCAGAAAATTTGTGTTTCTAAGTTATCGTGACGTTTCTTTGAATGAACAATGTACATATGTGAAAATCTCAGAGGAAAGCGCATGAACGATATTCTACTTCTCCAACTCAAAGCACGGGGTTTGGTTTTACTTTATTCATTGAAAGACATTTAATACAACCCGGGCTAAAGTCAAATGAGCGTCGTTGAAATTTTTGAGACATGGAAAGACATTACGAAGCTACACTTTTAAGATACATGAACCAGTAAGGATCATTTTTTTATATCGAAATATACCGATTTGATGATAGCGATAGTTTGACACAGTTTGGCACATTTCTACTCCAGGTAACTACATATAATAGCATATGGGAGCTTCAAATCTAATGATCCCTTTTAGTCTATAATAAAAATATTACCGGTATATCACACTTGCCGCAATCTGAAAAGTAGAGTCTGATGGAATCTAATACTCTACTTAGCACAATTCAAAATTAGCTTCTATTACAGAATAATTGACTAGAAAACATTTGTATACTATTCCAATCACCCCTAATTAATCGTTTTGTATACTTAGCAGAGTTGACAATTTCAAAGTAATGATATAACTTGCAACTAGATTACTTACAAAACTGATAGCTGTTGAGACTACAATATCAAGTAATTAATAACTGCTAGCATCTAGGGCCGGGATTGTGTACTGGATCTAGAAACATTACAATTATATTACTGCTCAAATCTTTCTGAAGCTCACCTAATATAAAGTAAATTTGCAGTACAGTATATAAAATATATACAGTCCAATAGGCATAAGATAATGATAAATCGTTCGTGTACATGCAACAAGCAAGATGGCAAAGACTACCAAATGGCTATAGTTAGGTATCACAATCTCTATCTTTTAGTATAGTTGCTTTAACATACAGTACTCTCAACGTTGTAGGAATGATAAATATTTGCACGCTCAAAGCTTTTGTACTACACATAATGAAGTGTGCGCTCTTCTAATGAAAATATACTGTATGAAATCGAGCTACCCTATAAGTTATATGAGGCTAACAAAGTTATACTATACGTTCTAATTATGTGCTTGTGAATATACACGAAAGCAATCGTGATAGACTTAGATATTACAGTTGTAAAAAATTCATCTAAAGACATGAAAAACTTGAAGCTCATCTCAGGCATATGAAAAGTGGCGAACTGCATTAGTTTTTACAAAAGGCAATGGGTTTAATTCCAGTATTTGGTTAGAGGACTACCAAGCGTATTAATTTGAATTTCATGTATATTTACATACTCGTGAAGA
Source organism: Geotrichum australiense (assembly GCA_030563945.1). NCBI lineage: Eukaryota > Fungi > Ascomycota > Dipodascomycetes > Dipodascales > Dipodascaceae > Geotrichum > Geotrichum australiense. Next base: position 169,657 of record JAJMKR010000013.1, on the reverse strand, counting down.
GTCCAAAGAGTGAGCATCAAAGGTATAAGAGGTGAGCAATACAATGTGGCGCGATCCGCCGCGCGAAAGATTTTGAATAGATTAGTAAACGCATCGCCATTCTATATAACAATTTCCTGTACGCACTACTAGATATGTCTTATTATTCCAACTCAGAAAGCCTCTTGTCAAGACTCTCAGTGTCAGCTATCTTAATTCAATAATGTTAGTTTAGAAGGTTGTACTGCAACACTTTTTGAGCAATTCAGGCTTTCGCTCTGTATTTATAATATGAATCACAACAATGAAAAGCGCTCTACAGTATGTTATTCGTTCCCATGATATAGTTTATTGGTCAGTGAGATATAATGGGACTAAATGGAAAGGCGTTAAAGTCAGTTTGCACCGTACGGTAAAATGCAAAAATCATGAAGTCACACACTACGAATCTCGGTCTTTCAATGTTATCATTGCCCAAAAATTACACACTGTCAACAGCAGAAAATGAGAAAAGTGCAGCAGTATTAGTGTTTTCCCGCCATTTACTCAGCGCTCTGGTTTCTAACGTAAAAGTGTGTGCGGGTGGATGTGTTTTGGTAGGTTTACATCTTAGCGTATTTCATTGTGGATTTTTGCGATCTCTACTAAAGACCTGCCACTTATGCACTGTTTACACAAACAAGCTCCAACTATACAAAACCGCACTGAATAGACTAATATACCATGCAACAGTAATATACTGAACAGTAGGTATTTAGTATGAACATATCATCTTTCGAAGAGCAAATAATTCGTAAAATAATACACTTCGAAGATTGAATTCAGCGCTTTCAACCAAAACTCGATATTTGGTAAAATTTGTAAATTTACTTGAATCTGAATTTGATTAGAGTAGGCTGGTTAATTAATATGCAACTTCCCATAAAACTTTAGAGGTGCATTTCTGTTTGTGTGCACGAGGGTCACACGGGCACACCACCTGGTTTTACTACCTTACAAATAAACATCCCCTAACCCAACATTGAACAAAAATAAACAACCTTAGGAATTTCAAATATGCAGGCAACCCTTCCTTTCTCCAACATTCATGTTTGGGTAAACAATTATGCCATTATCTAGAGTAGATGAACTTTTAAATCAAGCGTCTACAACTAAGAAAAGTATAACAGAAAACTGGGATGCCGATTTTGAAGGAGAAACAGATAGTATATTTAGATCTTCGATATCTTCGTCCAACTCAGGCATGTCCAAAGAAGAATTTTTAAACGCTTTTAAAGAAAGCGATGATGACAACGAATTTGAACTGAAAAAGGGAGGCTCGCGGAAACTTCTTGCTGGGAAGTTTGCGGGATTGTCATTTGAAAGTGGCAGAACGACATTAACCAATACATCGAAGACACAAGACACAGCAAGCCGATCGCGACGAGCTTCCACGAGACAGCTTTCAATGTCAGGGTTCTCACGAGGCATGGACAATTATGATTTCCCAGAAGAGCATTTTGCAACAATAAAAGCACATAGACCAACCAAAAATCGAACAAATAGCATAATGAAGGGTACTTTTTTTGACCCTCCTTCCAAATCAACAACGCCGGTATCACTAGCAAACTCACCTCCTAAATCACCTGTGAAATATAAAACAATAAGAAACAAGTCATTTACAAGATCAATCCCTGAAGAAGACTTTGCTGATGGTTTCGATGACACCGTTCTCGAAGAACTAGATACTAAGCCGTTGCAAAAGTTTCTCACTAAAACTGAGATCTACGAAGATGACAATATCGACGAAATATGGGGTGATGAGAGTGCCACCGGGCTAAATACTTCAGTTTTTTCAACAGGCACTTTATCAACTACGGAGACTGATGTAGATAATGACATATTAGACGGACTTGTATTGCCTGAAGACACTGAAATAAATTTTGGTGAATTACTAAAAAAGCAACAAAACGAAACAAGACAAAGAGAACAGATAGAATCACTTGCAGAAAATGCAGGCAAGTACGATACCATTGGCAGTAACGAATCCAAGCGCTCTTTTGTTATGAAAGAAGATGAGAACTTTTTGGAAGGATTCGATCTTAACAATGAGGAAATTCTTAAAGGCCCTTCTGCGCTTCACAAAAATATCAAGATAAATGAATCGCCGAGGCGCTCTCCTTACCAAACAATGCCACCAACTACTTCTACATTAAGACAATTTAAAATGGGAACACTGAAACCTCCGGCTGCTCCAGCACTGAAAATGCAAAAGCTCAGGACAAAAAAGTCTATGCCTACATTACACTCAAAAAAGTCATTATCAGAAACATTCAATCATATGCCGGAAACTTCTAATGAAGCTTATGAAATGTTTTCTCGAGCGAGAAACCAGCGTAAAGTATCTGAACAAAGCATTGGCAGTTTAAGATCGGTCCAGTCGGTTGCCGAGTTTACGGAATCTCCTACACAAAACAATACACTAAAATACCGATCAGCTCGATTTCCGCGCGCAAAACCTGGGAAGTTCATGGGTGATGGGACAGAGTTGGATTTGTTTGATGATCTTCCAACTAGTTCAACTCATAAACTTAAAAGTTCGCCTCTACCACGAAAACCATTAGAGGCGTATATGGAAAGATCAATACCTACTCATACTAAAAATGCAACTTATCATGGAAACAAACGCCATAAGAAATCTTCAAAACTGGGCTTAATTCAACACCTGGGCACACCGACAGTTGTTAAAGGAGCTACTGGGAACATGCGGTTCAATTTAGAAACGTACACTTGGGAAGGTAATAACGAGGATTTGTCACGGTTTGAAACCGTCTCTAATAGTAATTCTGTCAAACCTGGGCTAATTGCATATATTTCCAACAAGGGAATCCAGCTCGTGGGGGATATGCTGTTTGATCCAACCACCATGAAGTGGGTCAACGTTAATAATGTTGAAGAATATCCGTTCGATGGGGTCGATGATTTAGATGTTACAATCGGACTGCATTTTTCTAATAGTTCAAGCCCAAACTTATACCGAGGAGGAACAGGAGTCCGAAATTATACAGATACAACGGCAAACAGTAATACCACTAATACTACAGATGAATACGAAGTCGGGAAAGAATTCGATATTAGCATAGATATGGTCAAACGATTCAGGCATGAAGAAAGCAAATGGGAGCACAAGGTTCAAGGCTGGTTTCCTCCTGATGAAACTTTTAGCAGAGAATATCTAAGTGAAATTAGGCATATGGTGATGAAAAAGGTTTAATATTTAATTTACGGGTCATATAATATAAAAACATAAATGTTTTATTGGGTAACATAATTCATACAATCGGATTATAATTGGAGTTTTTCTTTTGTTACACTACAGTGTATGTGAGATTTACTAGTTTAATTGGTTTTTCCAGACTGTCCTGTAGTTTTGTATGGAACTATATATGTTGTGCAGAGTGACATTCAGGATGGTGTTTACAAAAGATCTGAGATTTTCTCTAAAATGTTGGCTAGTTCAATCGTTCGGCTCTGATGATAAGCTATGGATTAATGTTCTAGATAATGAATTTATATCATCACTCCGAAGCTCATTATCGTCGTACGTATAGGATACCGCGTAGCTCTACCACAAAACAAAAAATCTGTCAAAGACTACTTGTGTACGAAGGCAGAGTAGAACCCTCAATCAAACTAAGGTACCAAGTAAGTTATTACTCCAAGCGTTGATCATAATTATATGCAAGCTAGCATATTGTACCGGTATTAGCAACAAAATTTTTATCCAGATTTTCTTGTGCAAAATCCTGGGAGTTGCACGCAGTAGGCCCGCTTTAAGTGCAGTAACATCCGAGCGAATATTCTAGCCTTATACCATTTAAGATAACGTACAGTATCTGAATTCAACAATAACTAAACATTGTGGGATCCATCCAAGTTCAACACTAGATTTTTTTTAGTAACCGCCTGAATTGTTTGCGAGAAGATAAGGTATTTAGGAGGATTTAAAGCAGTTCAAATAACAAGACTTGACTTGAAATCTTTTATCTCGTTTATATAAAGCGTATCTTGATGCAAAACACATTGTAAGTTTTTTTGTGTAGTGTGTGGCACTAGCAATGTAACTCGAAGTATTGTACTAAAAGAACGTTAGGTCTGTATGTATAGCTAAAGATTTAGCGACAGTAGGTTTCCGTTGACACCTGCCTCAGCTGAGGCAGATCTCGAAATACGCAGCTGTTATCCTTACAAGTGGGAGGGAAATTTATGCCTGAGTTACATGCCGCTTTAAATTTTTCAATCAGCACCATAATGTGTATTTTTTTTTTTCTAATATTTGATTATTTACTATATAAGCGACTTAAATATGCTTGAGATACATGAAGGCCTCAATGCCTTATGGCTAGTATTGTTCATGTAGGTGCTAAACAATGAAAATCAGATTAGAACGAAAGCAGCAAAAGACACAGTACTAAGGATGCCAAAATTGTGGTAAACAATAATATTTTAGTATTAGAAATCTGTGGATATAAACGGACTAAAATATGTAGATATAGGGCCTTGGTCCAAAGAGATATGAGGTTCATTATGAAGGAGCTCATTGTAGTTATTGACTGTCACGATGCTTGTACTATAAATCTATTCTATTTGCTGTGAGATATGTAATAAATTTAGACTGTAAATACAATAATCTTTTTCGCCAAATCAGCTTCAGTATTCATAGTCTTTGTGAAAGCAATAAGTCTAGTCATCAATACGCAAATTTATATATAAGTCAAAGGGGCAGAGATTATGACTTCTTGGTTTGCCACTTACACTACCAAAGCGGCGAATTGAGGTTTAACAATGCTTGCTTTTCATTCAAAATAGCACAGTTTTGTGCCAGCTGGTTTTATAACCTATTTCGTTAGAATGTCAGATAATTTATACAAAAAAATCATTGGAATTTCTTACTTCCAAGGAGCATGTGGATTCAAAATCAATGGTATAATATATCATATAGTGGCCACCTGATAGTAAAGAAAATAAATACATTAATAAATTAAACTAGAAGAAACCAACTAAAAGAGATTGAAAACAAATAAATGCTTATATGTGGATACTTTTGCTAAAAGGTTGTGCGGTATATGACTATTATATTAGAATAAAGCTGCTTTGCTGTTTAAACGAGTTATTGCGTCAAATTTCTGGATAGCTTTAAACGAATATCTCATAAAATCCAGCTTTAGTAGTATACGCAATTACTAGCTGCCCACACCAGAATCAACTACATATCAAGTGATCAGTATGGCGCCTTGCACAATGGAGCGCGTGAAATTATAGATAATAAGCACTGATGACAATAACTTCAGATAAAAGTATGCCGTGTAACAACGGTCGGGTCTGTTGTTTTGCTCGTTGTGCTCACAACTTCTTCTTCATGACTTTGTGTAGTTCTGCCAGCTCAATAACCTGAGTGTACCAATGTCTAGCAGCGAACAGTAAGTTTGGATAGGGCATAGGCAGCTCAATTCCTTTCAAAAATTGGAAGAAAGCCGGGATGCTTGGAATTGTGCCAGCTTGCCGGAGACAGATCAACTGCTGTTGTTGGCTATCGTTCAGCTCATACATGTGCTGAATGTGGAGTCTTGCACCCCGTATTTCGTCAGGTACAACTTCAATAAACGTTCCGTCAATGTAATGGTTATCATTGGGGTTCAAATTCTGAGATTTGGAGATAAAGATTCCTTCGTGATGATAGCTGTTCTTTTCAAATGTGAGATAGCAGATAGTAGGCATCACAAAGCAGTTTGAGCGGTTTAGTAACGAAGATTAAGGATTTTGGTTGCAAGTAAAGTGGATTATATTGAGCAGAAAGAAAGAAACATAAAATTCAAGAAGATTGATTCAATTTGATTGTTTATATAGAAACCTTGAAGCTGCTATTAATAACGTTGTTTTACCTCAAGTGTTTTATTGGAGAACACGGAATCTGCATGGGATCTCAAGCGCAAACGGTCTCTTCCCGTCTTAGAAATAGTTAGAGATTGCATAAGGTCTAGTACTAGCGTATGATAAAATTTTAAGATTTAGTTTTGTGGTTCACGAACTAAGGGGATTCTGTTAACTCCATCAAAGAAGCTCAGCTCTCACTTGAGGTATAAGAAGTCAATTTGTCAACTGGGAAAGAAATTATGCACTTAAAAACCAGAATGTGGGGTTAAGAATATCAATTCAGCTCTAAATTTCCAACTATTATATATGTTCAATATAGATATAGGATTACTAACTAGCAATATAATAATGAATACGTAGGAATAGATAGATACAATACGCATCTTATACAAGTATGGTATGCACTGTATTGCTGGAGTAGTGGAGAAGACTCGCGACCATAATTGCGTATGTTGACTAACATACCAATGGGTAATCTTCAGTGTTAAATGGCATAACTCTCGATTGTCCGTTACCAAGACTATTTACCAAAGCTATTAGCTCTCGTTTGTTTTTTTTCGTAACTACCAAAACCTGCTGACTACGAATCATGGCACACGTTCACCTGCTCTGTCAAAAAAAAAAAGTTCGCTTAATCAAAAGACGGCAGATGTCAAGTATATACTGTAATGAACGACATCCCCATCTGGAGATTCTTTAGGCTATCGAGCCATTTCTAGCTGCCTAGTTTGACCAAATTTATTCATTTTACTGAATATATTATACCGCTTAAGATGTATTGTTATCTTTCAAAGAACCCCAAGCTTGTCAGGCACTAAAATATCACAAGAAGAAAACAATAAACGCTTTTTGAATGGAAGCTTTAGTACGCTTATTACCCAACAGCCTCAAATTCAATGACCTTAACAGTACGCGTTCGAATAGGTGTAGCTAATCTGAAATTGGGTGCGGGTTAGTTTTTCTGCTGTCATGGCCAAAATTTGAACTAGTCATCATGCACACTCTTAGGCGGTCATTTGCTACGGAAATAAATATGGGCAAAGCTTGCGGCACTCTTAGGGATTCATTGAGAGTAATTTGTTTGTGAATATCACTGTTGCCGTCTTTAGTAGGAAAATTTGCCTTATACAAATACTCCTCGCACTGTAATTTACGCTATTAGATACCGCAGGTGTCACAATATACCTAAGAGATCAGCTCAAAATACCGAATGGCTTTTAGTTTGAGTCTCGTTTTGTTTAGGATCTACTTTCTGCTATCCCAATACACCGAGGCAAGTTTCAACAAATTCACACTCGCTCATTAGAAGTTTTCCTTGCGCCAAACCAACTTCAGGTATTTATGTTATGATCCTTTATCTTTTTCGATTAATTACACATAAAGCTCAGCCCATTTCCAGCCGGTATGCTAGGCTCATTTGTAAATAGGTCCCAAGCCGTATATAGTTTTCAAATAGTCTCTATTTGTTTGGTGTAAGCGTATTATTAGCAACTTATTTATCATGATTAAATTTTCATTAATTTTCATGGCTTGAATGATTTGTGTGTTTATGCACGGCTGATGATCAGGTTCCCACAGAAACCTCATTTGTTTACAAGTTTCCGTTTTAGGTTATACAACCTCTTGATTGTTCGCTTTAGTATGTCGAAACAACTAACTGAGGACTGCTTGGTACAATTAACAACCGGACCACATTACGTTTACGCATTCACAAAATCTGCCATATGCACTTACACGAATCTGAGGTTCTAATAATTTGCTACCTCATGTTGTTCCATGGCTTTTTGACCACAAATGTCTCATACAAGGACTTGATTCACAGACTTCACACACAATAAGATAAAATAAACAAATTCGTAAACAAAAAACCATGCACAAGGAAAACAAGGCTATCACCTAGTATACAGGTTTAGGGTATTTCCCTTTGAATGGAAGGGACATACACATCTTCCTTCCCCTTTTTACCAAATCGGCCTGGATCATATATTATACTGTTTGATGACTTGATGTCGCTTCCAATCCCTAAGAAGCTGCCATGCGTGGTAAAGGCTATTTATTCGTGGTCAGGCGAAGAAAAGCAGAGTATGTTTTATCAATCTACATGTCCAAATATTCTAAAAAATTGTTTAAGAGGAACATACCATACTGACTATATTGAATTCAGAGGATCTGGGGTTTGTTGAAGGTGATCTGATTGAAGTTATAAACACCGGAGATGGCAATTGGTGGACCGGAAAGCTTTATCGAAATAAGTTGGTGGGCTCATTTCCTTCCAATTTCGTGGAATATGTGTATGTTAGACGATATATATACCCTTAACATAAGGATATTAATGCTAATTCGTTTATTAATAGCAACCCCGAAGATTCTTCTACTTTTGGTGTACCGGAAAAGCATGAGATTGATAATAGCCCGAACTCTCAATATCAACCAGCAGCCAGTCGTTCACCATCTATTTACAATCAATCGAATATAAGAGCTCCTAGCTACTCCTATTACCAAGAAGTCAATTTTTCAAATGATTCAATAAACTTCACATCTGATCAAGAATACCAAGTACCACCAATACCACCACGCCATACAGTTTCCTTATCACGGAATAGTGAGCACTCTCACGAAGATGTGAAACTGGTATCAGATCGAACTCCTTCCCCTTTACGAAATGCTATGGATGATGTGCTCTATAGCTTGGAAAATCTAGAATCACGTACACCTTCACCAGTTAAAGTCGCAAATCAAGCGAATCAACAAGAGAATTTTTACATTCCCGATTATGCTGACATACAGTCTTCTCAACCAGTATACCACAACACCTATCGATACCATTCACCGTATGGTGACCAACGCTCTCCTAATTCATACCAAGCACACTCACCGGTACGGAGGTATGATGAAAAATTGAACAATAACAGCCAGTATTCACCACGACCCCAGTATAACAACCGATATGATATCCACTCTTCACCTCATCCTCAATACGACTTAAACTACCCTAATAACTCGCGTGAACGAACAGAATCACATAGACCAGAATTATCACGTAACAGCAGCAATTTCAGCAACTTGTCTCAAAATGAATTTGAAAGAAAATCCAATTTTGCAGAGCATGTTTATGATAGAGATGACATTCCTTTTGACTCAAGATCTTATGAAGATCGATATTTATCGGGAGAGTCAAGACGTAGCAACTATTCTACGAATGGAATGTCCGAAGACGAACGCTATGGATACCAAAAACATTCACAAGAAAACATGCATGCCGCATATCGAGTTATCACACCTGAAGCTCGTAAACTTACGGCTGAAGACATACTGAAGGCATCGCAAATAACAACGAGCTCTACAGATACTAGGAACGAAGATTACTACAAAATGGAAGCAATTCCTGAATCCAACACGGCTTACATGGACGAGAACATAGAAGAAAAGCCTGTGGAGCTTCCAATATCAAGAAACCAAAAATCACCTTCATTTCTTAGAAATCTGGGTGGAAGTCCTAGAAGGGCAGGGTTCTTGAAAAAAATCTTCAACTCACCTTCCAAAAGCAGAAATGGGGCCAGAACCCCTAATGATAGACCAGGATCAAGCTTTTCTTTCAGGGAAACAATCAAACAAGCGATTTCGGAAACTTCATTTGGCAACAAAGATTCGGTCAACGATTCAGAGAGATGGATTGAGGTGCATCGGACTATACACAGAACCAACACACTAACTTCAAAAGACAAACAAGAAAGGAAAAATCGTTTTGGAAAAAATCTAGAACCTATAACCGTGTTGGCTTCCATATCTGGGAATGAGAATGAGTCAGGGGGGTATATACAGGATCATATCGAAGGAGATATTCTAAAAATTGGCATGCGCGATTTTTCTGAAGTTGATAATGCTGTTTCTGCTCTAAATTCATGGCCTTTTTCGCTTCCTGTAGAGTTTGCGAGGGGATTTATTGGTAGGAAATTTGATGACCCCGTAGATCAGATAAGAGCAGCGTTCGATTTCTGTGCAGGGAAAATTATGTGGGAATCGCTTGGTTATGACGAAGATGAGGAGGATAAAATAGGCTCTTTAGCCAGGCTTATGCAAGCGAGGCGCGGATCTTCTTTAGACGTTTCTGCAGCGTTCAAACAAATGTGTGATGCGCTAAGAATTCCTTGTGATATCATACCAGGATATCTTAAGGGACCAGGCGAAATTTGGAATAACCCAGGAGTTCCACGACCCAATCATTACTGGAATGCAGTCATCATCGACGGAGTGTGGAGAATGGTAGATGCTTCTCTAGCTAGTCCGAGTTTTCCTACGAGACAAATATTTTCCTCAAGTAAAACTTTGGATCTGGAAATGTTTTATTTTTTAACTAAGCCTAATCAACTGGTATGGACGCATGTCCCTTACGATTGCTTAGACCAACATATTGTACCTCCTGTGTCACATGAGGTCCTGATGGCTTTACCTTTGGCTGGACCAACTGCTTTCAAGAAAAACCTTCATATAAGTGACTTCAGTACTTCCATGACACAACTGCAAGATCTCGAAGTTGCCGAAATAATAGTTTCAGCTCCCGTGGACCTTGAGCTTGAAGCAAGTGTTCAGTCGGGAAGTTTCCTAATAGGTTCTTCTTTAATGAGTCAAAACGATCTTCCGAAAAATCCAACACTTGCTCAACCATTTTGGAAGTCCGGTCAAAGATATTATAGAGTCAAAGCTGTTGTTGACAGCCCTGCCAAACAAGCAGCTTTGTCATTGTATGTTAGTCCCAGAGGAAAGACTAACGCACAATCCCTGGCTTATTGCATTCCATTACTTCATATTGGTGGCAATAACCCACCTTTAAGTTTTGTGCTTAGATATCCAATGCCGCGCTCAACGCAGGATATATATGTGAGACAGCCACAAAACAGAGAGCTCGTTAAAGGCCATTCATATGTATTCTCGGTCACTAATTCAAGTAAGGGCAGGGTGAAGATGGGAGTCATGGATCCAATGGGAAGAATAATCAAAATGACAAAGATGGATGAGACATGGGAGTGCACGGTAAGGTGTACAGATGGAAGATGGAGAGGTGTGACATTGGATGATCGAGGTAGCGGGTGGAGCGTTTTTGCGGAATGGGTTTGTGTGTAACTTGGTTGCGGCTAGATGTTAAGCGTAGTATAATACAAATAATTTATAATACAAAGCCATAATATTATACTTTCCACTGAACATTTCAGATTCCATTATGTCATCTTCATTGACAAAATTAATTGAGAGAGAAGACCAGATTATAATCTAGAACAGTCTCACATAAAAAAATTCTCAAGGACTGTATACTCAAAGGGTCTGATTCACGCCAAAGTTTTTTCTCAAACTTTTGTGAGACATCAAGACTTCTTATTACTTAGTACCATACGTGGTGAGTTTGTGCTCACAATTTAGAGAGCAACGATTTGAGATGTAGGTACTCAACGAATAATATATGAGGGTAGTAACTGTAATAATATTAGGCTTTTATTTAAATTTTGTTCCACTATATAATCATACTAAATTCGTAAAAGCACTTGGGGCATTCCGCTTTATTTTTTCCGGTAAGTAATTAGTATTCAATTATACCTTTAGTAGTGGAAACAGAGACTTTTCTAAAGTACAATGATTACACAAATAGCTTCAACGATTCTTTGTAAAGATAGCATGTGAGAATAACTCTTTCCGGTGCTGTTTCTTTGAAAATCTAATATTTTTATCTGAAAAACTCAGTTAACTGAGAGGATGCTACTGGAATGTAGCTTTTTCTTGTATGATTTTCTAAAATATAGGAACCGCCTTATAGGAAAATACCAAATAATAACTAGCTGCCCTTGCAACCCAGCTTTGACACTTGGACGTGAGAGCAACCAATGGATGCCAAATGCAGAGGTGACACTTGCATTCTAACAGAGAAAGATAGAATAAAACCATTTGACTTTTTATTGTTACTAGGAATCCTATTCTTAGCATATGTGTTTTCTTCCAATCTTTAATAACATCTAAGTTCTTGCATCAAAATATAATATCTTGAGAGTTTTTTCTTACTTTGGTAAAAAAAACTATTAAATCCACAAGCAAAGTTGAGTCTATGGCAAGTCATTTCCGTGTTTTCGGTAGGCGTATAAAAGGCTGTATGTTTTAAAATAACCTCCTAATAATTTTTTTGCGTACTTGAAAGTAACCATTGGACGGCATCTCTAGTAGACTCTAGACTAGTAGAATACTCAATAACATATTGCTTAGGTTGTCATGAGGTTTATATATAGATATATATATATATATAGAATCTACTTACATTGGTCAAACCGCATGATATACAGTATAATGGGACAGTGACTTGTACGCAAATTTTGAACTGCTATAAAGATAATATATCATCACAAAATACGACAGGAAAACAATAGTTTGTGTCAGAAATCTCCACCTTTTTTGAATAGAGTGCGGAAGCTACAGAGATAAACAAAACTTGACCTGTGAACCAGAGCCTTGCAATTATTTTGTTGTAAAGATCTTTTAGGCTGTAGGAAGTTTCTGTAATTAAAGTTACGGGCATTGGCCCTTGCTTTGAAAAAAACCTAAAATTGGATTCTTCATTCGTTTACCTTAGACAGTTGAACACTTGTCTTTGATGTTCTATATCGTATATAGCCAGTTTACATATATATATTGTGGAATAGTCATGGCGCCCAAGGTTAAGCGATTATCAAAAACAATTGTGAGTTTGATTTACAAGCTCCTCGCTTAATTTGTTTGTCGGATATTAAATGTTTGTAAACTTTGTAGTAATCATGTTTTTGTGTATCAAGTATACTAACCCTTAATTACAAACACAATATTAAGCTAACTGTAGGTATTTACTTCAACTTACGCGCAGAAATATTCAAACGTTGCTTTGCCACTCATGGAGGGATATCTCGAATATGCAATCTATCATTACACCAGTAGCCATTTGCGTATAATATTTAGGTAGCTGATATTAAACAGGCTAGTAAAGTGTTAGTATTACAAAGAGCTTTGGGAATCCTAGGTAAAAGATAGTATGGTTAAGCCAGCTTAAGCATCAAAAAGGAAATTTCCTGATTGGGTATGAAAAACAGAGGAAAAATCATTAATTTTGATACTACACCATAATTTCCAAAGTTTAGATTGACGCGTTTTAAGTTTCTTATAAGGCATGACTTCATTAACAATAATCACCATACTTCTATGGAGTCCAGCCACCAATTCTAAGGAACCGTATTATATTAACTGACTGAACTAATTATAGCTTGAGTGGATATAGACATATGGCACCATGTGAGAGGACTGAGCTTAAATGTCATTTTATGACGCAAGTTCAAGTTTAGAAACAATTACAATAGCTGTGGCTGTACAGAAGCAAGGACCATTGAGAAAACTATAATAGAGACAGGAGATCTAGACATTGAGTTAATTACATCAGAGTCACTGTAACTTACTAGGGTGGTTATCTTATTTGGTAGTTTTGAACTCAACTAGTTTCTTGTGCTCAGCAATATCTGTCGTTTTACAAGCCGAGTATATAATTATAGACTAGAGCAACTATTGAAAATACTTGTATTATTGAATTGAGTGAAACTATATTTGAACACTGTCTCTACTTTATATTGAGAAAAAATAAATTAATCAAGATTTTATATCCACACGTACACACCTAGGAAGTAATATTTACACAAACTCCTGTGTGATTACTATCTCCCGCGTCAAACGTCTCATCCCTGTAAAGTAAGAGGGATGGAATCTTCATTATCTGAAATTAGGTACCGCAATGGGTTTGACAGGTGCTTTTGAACGTAAACGAAAAGATTTTACCAAGGTTTAATTTTTGCAAATGTCAAAAGTAATTTCGTCTTCTTAGGTTAACGAGAATGGATAGTTACTCTGAAGTAATGCTGATAATATATTTAATGTGTGTCTTACTTTTCATGAGCACATTTTTTCCAGCTGCTTTGATGTTGAGCTCATGCATACTTAATATGCGCATGGATTAGCGAATAATCGTTGTGAAATACAGTTAAGCAGCGAGCACCTTTGATGTTACCCTATTACGAGTATTGAGTTGTATATTTTGCTTTGATAATTGAACTGAATACTTAAAATCAGAGTCGACCTCCAAGTATCGTATCGATATTAAATTTATATACTACGTAAGGACTTGAATCGAAAATGACCTAATGTACTATACAACTGGAAGGTGTATAAAGTTCACACTGGAAAACCAGAGATATTTGTGTTGTGGAAAAGCTCCAAAATTGGTTTTGTATGCTGCGAATTGCCCGAAGTAAAGAACTGTGAAACTATGGAGCTAAAATTCAAAAAAAACATTTGTAATACTCTAAATTGATATTATATCTAGACGGCAAAAGAACGCCTAAGTTGGCGATATATAGAACCGAGACAACTGAAGATGAACTGCAAGTCTTCGTATATGGAGAAATTGAAGAGCCGTATGAACTAGGTGGCTGGAATCCAAAAACCAAAATAGACTCTCTATAAATACTATAACCAAAAATAGATTTCGATTATTTTCAATCCAGTACGTAAAGTAATTTTACGCAGGATATTTACTGGTGATTCAGAATACAAATGCATCGCTAATAGGCGTAATGCATCAAGATCCATCTTACAAAGTTATCAATAAAAGTAAAACGTCATATACTACGAAAAGAACTTTTTAAACTGAGAGGTTGAACCAGAGTGGTTCAGAACCAAAAAGCAAAGCCTTATGCGCATTTTTTAAAGAAAGATCCACTTAGTATTACAAAGTGTGGATATTGTACTTCCTCTCGCCAAATTTATGTACCAATCCAGAACCGTTAACTTTGAGACCATCAGGTTTCTGTTAGATCTGACACCACCATAACTATTGGGTAGTAAATATTTCTAGCAATTCAACTTCTTTCAAATTAGTGGTGTAGCATTCTTTCAAGTTGGATCTACCATTGTTTGAATGCTTCGGACATTTATTCCAACAAAGAGCTGATATGAAATAGAGATCTCACACATGTTCAGGAACGAGGTTCCAGTGAGACAATCCTTTATACTTGATTACAACAACTTTCTCAACTATGATATTGTAAAGTTGAAATGTCAGAATATTTTTCTAAGGTTTTCGGTAAACTTTAGCTAAACTTTATTAAAATAGAAGTAAATAAAGTTCAACATAGTCTCAAACTGTTCCTGAGTTTATCGTTTTTCAGTATGGATCATAGAAAATGATTATTCAAATATTAACCTCAATGGAAATTCAGGAATACCAATTCTTGACGATTTGTATAAATAACTAAAGATTTTTCGTCTCGAGAAATATTTTTTTTTTCCGTTTCTTCATACACCCGTTTATAAGACCATTCGCTACCATTAATTTCCTTCGCTTGTATTAAACTAATAATAATGATATTTTCTCAAAAGTTGATAGCAGCTTTTCTGTTATCTACTGCTCACGCCAAATGGTCCAACACCACAATCTACTCTGCATCTGCCTCCAGTGGTCCTGTTACTTATGGGCCAGGAAGTGAAGATCTCACTCGATTTGAAACTATCACTACCACTGTCACCGTATGCGATCTCCCTGCTTGCGCTACCCCATCTGTTACTATCATTGTTACCGAATGTCCAGTCGTTTATGACGGTAAAAGTGTTAGCATTGAGTACTCAGGATCGAATGGTGTCAAGACAATTGTTCCTACCGGGGTAAAAGGTAAAACAACTCTCTTTTCATACACTGTACTTCCAGGAACAACTGTCGAGGATAGTACCATCCCCGGGACCACAGTCAGTGGTACTACCGTTGCTCCCTCAACTGTCTCTGGTGCTGTTATCACAGGAACAACTATATCAGGTTCTGAGATAATTGGCACAACTATGTCTGAAATAATCATTCCTGGTACTACTTACTCTGGCTCCGCCATCACCGGCAAAACGAATGATGTCACTACAATTCCTGGTACCACTGTCGAAGGCTCAACTGTAAGTGAGAGTACTATTCCTGGTACCACTGTCGAAGGCTCAACTGTAAGTGAGAGTACTATTCCTGGAACTACTGTCGACGGAACAACTATTGGTGGAACAACTATCGACGGTACTACTGTGAGCCCAACAACAATCGGAGGTTCTACCGTCACCGGAACTACACTATCTCCTTCAACTGTGGAGGGAACTACAGTCTCACCCGGAATCACGGTCACGGAATACCCTACTTGCTGTCCTGGTACTGAATCTCTTGTTGCTACCTTTGGCACAAAAACCACCACCATTCCTCCTTGCGAAACAGTTACTACAACTGAAGAAAGTGGTACCCTAACGACAATTACACAAACATGTTCCAAATGCATAACTCACATTGTGACTACTGAGTCTGTCTTGTCTACTACCTTACCTGGCACAACCGTACCTGGCACAACTATCTCAGGAACCACAGCTCCTGACACTACTGTTCCTGACACTACTATCCCTGGAACGACTGCTCCTGGAACTACTTTAGCTCCTGTTGAGCCTAGTGTTACCACTATCACTGAACTTCCTACTTGCTGTCCTGGAACCAGTCCCCTTGTTGCAACTATTGGAACCAGGGTCACGACCATTCCTCCCTGTGAAACGGTCACCACTACTGAAGAGAGCGGTACCACCAAGACTATCACTGAAACTTGCACTGTTTGTAAAACTCATTCCGAGACTTCAGTTCCTCCTGAACCAGTTCCTACTTGTGCTCCTGGATACGTCGCCGTTGTTACTGTCATTAACAAAGAGACTGTGACAATTCCTCCCTGCGAAAATTCTCCTCCTGCTACCGCTCCTGCTACTGTTCCAGGTACCACTGCACCTGGTACCACTATCCCCGGAACTACTGCTCCGGGTACTACTATCCCTGGAACTACTGCACCTGGAACTACCTTGGCACCTGTTGAGCCTAATGTTATTACTGTTACCGAACTTCCTACTTGTTGTCCTGGAACCAATCCTCTTGTTGCTACTATTGGTACTAGAGTCACCACCATCCCTCCCTGCGAGACTGTCACCACTACTGAAGAAAGCGGTACCACCAAGACTATCACTGAAACTTGCACTGTTTGTAAGACTCACTCTGAGAGCTCAGTTCCTCCTGAACCCGTTCCCACTTGCGCTCCTGGATTTAATGTTGTTGTCACTGTTATCAATAAAGAGACACATACTATTCCACCTTGTGAAAAGCCTGCTCCTACTACTATTCCTGGAACTACAGCACCTGGTACCACTATTCCCGGAACTACTGCCCCAGGTACTATTATTTCTGAAACTACCTTGGCCCCTGTTGAACCTAGTATTACCACTGTTATTGAACTTCCTACTTGTTGTCCTGGAACCAACTCTCTTGTCGCTACTATCGGTACTAGGGTCACAACTATCCCTCCATGCGAAACTGTCACTACTACTACTGAAGAAGGTGGCTCCACTAAGACCATTACCGAAACTTGTACTGAATGCAAGACTCATTCCGAGACCTCAGTTCCTCCTGAACCTGTTCCCACTTGTGCTCCTGGATACGTTGCCGTTGTTACAGTCATTAACCAAAAGACTATGACGATTCCTCCTTGTGATAAACCTGTTCCCCAGCCTTCTCCTGAACCTTCAAAGCCTGCCCCTCAACCATCCCCTGAACCTTCCAAACCTGTTCCTCAACCATCTCCTGAACCCACCAAACCTGCTCCTCAACCATCTCCTGAACCCACCAAACCTTCTCCTCAACCATCACCTGAACCTTCCAAACCTGCTCCTCAACCTTCACCCGAACCTACTAAACCTGTACCTCAACCTTCACCCGAATCCTCTAAACCCGTACCTCAACCATCCCCTGAACCTACCAAACCTGCTCCTGCTCCTGTTGAGCCTAGTGTTACTACTGTTACTGAGCTTCCTACTTGCTGTCCCGGAACTAACTCTCTTGTTGCTACTATTGGTACTAGGGTCACTACTATTCCTCCATGCGAAACTGTCACTACCACTACTGAAGAAGGTGGCTCCACCAAGACCATTACTGAAACCTGTACTGAATGCAAGACTCATTCCGAGACTTCAGTTCCTCCTGAACCTGTTCCCACTTGTGCTCCTGGATATGTTGCCGTTGTTACTGTCATTAACCAAGAGACTATGACAATTCCTCCTTGTGACAAACCTGTTCCTCAGCCTTCTCCCGAACCCTCTAAACCTGCACCTCAACCATCTCCTGAACCTTCCAAACCTGCCCCTCAACCATCTCCTGAACCCTCACAACCTGCACCTCAACCTTCACCTGAGCCAACTAAGCCTGTTCCTCAACCATCTCCTGAACCTTCCAAACCTGCTCCTCAACCTTCACCCGAATCCTCTAAACCTGCTCCCCAACCTTCACCTGAACCTACTAAACCTGTACCTCAACCTTCACCCGAATCCTCTAAACCCGTACCTCAACCATCTCCTGAACCTACCAAACCTGCTCCTGCTCCTGTTGAGCCTAGTGTTACTACTGTTACTGAACTTCCCACTTGTTGTCCTGGAACCAACTCTCTTGTCGCTACTATCGGTACTAAGGTTACAACTATTCCTCCATGCGAAACTGTCACTACTACTACTGAAGAAGGTGGCTCCACTAAGACCATTACCGAAACCTGTACTGAATGCAAGACTCATTCCGAGACTTCAGTTCCTCCTGAACCTGTTCCCACTTGTGCTCCTGGATATGTTGCCGTTGTTACAGTCATTAACCAAGAGACTGTGACGATTCCTCCTTGTGATAAACCTGTTCCTCAGCCTTCTCCCGAACCCTCTAAACCTGCACCTCAACCATCTCCTGAACCTTCCAAACCTGCCCCTCAACCATCTCCTGAACCCTCACAACCTGCACCTCAACCTTCACCTGAGCCAACTAAGCCTGCCCCTCAACCATCCCCTGAACCTTCCAAACCTGTTCCTCAACCATCTCCTGAACCCACCAAACCTGTTCCTCAACCATCTCCCGAACCCTCTAAACCTGCTCCTCAACCTTCTCCCGAACCCACCAAACCTGCTCCCCAACCATCTCCTGAACCTTCCAAACCTGCTCCTCAACCTTCACCCAAACCCACTGAACCATCCCCTGGAACTACTATTACTGAAATTGTCACAAACTGTCCTGAATGTACTAAGACTGCTCCTCAGCCATCGCCTGAACCCTCCAAGCCATCACCTCAACCTGTTCCCGAGCCCTCTAAGCAAGAGCCTGAGCCATCTCCTGAGCCACCAGTGCCAACACCACAACCTCCCATGCCTACTGGTCAGTCTGCTTCCGGAACTACCGTCACTGACGTTGTTCCTACTTGCTCTGAATGTACAGTGGTTCCTACCACCATGTCTCAAGTACCTAGTGCACCCACTGGAATTGAACCTTCTTACAGTATTCCTCAGGTTAACGGCCAGCCATCAACAAAGATTAACTTTTTCTGTGCACTTGTCGTCGTTGCAGTTGTTATGATGGCGTGAACGGATAGCTTTTCATTTTCATATTTTTTTACATGTTTTATCGTACACATTATTTTATTTATTATTTATTAGATACTATTTATTTATTCAGTATAATTTTAGTATAACCATTCTTTGCAATAAATTTTCATTTTTAATTACAGTATTATTCTCTTTTTTGTATTGACAATTTTTTTCTATGATAACTTGTATTTACACTCACTAACACCAACACTTCTCTTCTTGTATACCACGAATAATGGAGACATAATGAGGATTGGTTTCTTACTTTATGCCTGACATGCATCGATTGACATTATAATCATATTTATGCTTTTTGCGAACTTTGGTCATTAGTTACAAAATCTACTTAGATGATTAAAAATAGTTAGAAATAGAAACAACATCAACTTGCACTTAATAGAGCGTCATCATATTTTGATTATGATGCCCCTTCTCCATAAAACATAACTGACCCCTGCCAAAAATAGACTATATGCAACTAATATCAACAAAGATGCTATTTTTCCAGTGTCTAGGGTATTAACATTCATATTAATTATGCCAGTTGACACATTTGCCAACAAAAAAACTGCGAGCCCATTGGCATTTACACTTTCAACTGACGATGGCACAAGCTGGTCATAACTAATGCTTTCTGGGGTTCTGTAAACAACAATCTCAATTACAATAAAAATTGCAATGTAGATAAGATTGTAAGAACACACAAATAAAATATAACTGAGATTAGCAAACCGGCGAGAGACTGAAAGTCGAAAAATATTTCGGGCGATGTAGTAGAAAACTTGGAGTATCACTCCGCTAGATGCTAACATGAGGACCTTGTGTGAAAGCTTATTAGTTGATTTGGAGGCACTGAGAGACTTTTGCGATTGTGGGTAAAAACATGATTTGAGAGTAATGGAAGATGGTAGAATGTAGTAGCCTGAAGCCTTTCCGCATAAAAATATAGAGAGGTACCCAATAAATGAAAATATGCCTTCACGGTTCATTGAAAAGACGGTGTTTCGATCTGCTGTAATGAGATATGCTAGTAAACCGGTTTTATTCAATGCAATCTCATAAACAAGCCCAATTGAAAGCGAAATCACAATAAGTGGTATCCTTTTTGGAAACATATTTAAGAACGAAACAAAAGGTGGTAAAAGGCCTAACGTGATAAAAAAGTTCCAATGAACCCCATATTCGGTAACATGCTCTTGATAATTAAATGCTTTGACCAATATAAGTCTGATTGCTCCAAGGGCGAGTACTGGCAGAGCTTGTTTGAATGATGCAATTACCGCCGCAATTCTGGGAGTCCGAGATTCAAGAAAAGAATCGATTAACGTATAACGAGCTGACACAACTCCCATTGAAAAAACGAAAGAACCAACTCCAAGATCCATCAATGAAGTTCCCCATGTCTCAACCTTAGCAAACTTCCTAGGAAATATGTTAAAATCTACCGCGAGAATCGCCAGACACGTTGTGATCATCATACTACCCCTGTAAACAGTGAGAAACGAGGATTTCGGCAAGTATTCTTTGAGTTGAGATTTTTGATCAATGCTTTTGTTTTTTGGCATTTTGACATCAGTTTGCTGAAGTTTCTGGTCTTTTTGTGTAATGAATATTGCAATCGCCGGAATTAGAATTAAGAGATTTAGTGTCGAAGATTTGTCTGAATACAGCGTAAATGAAAGCAACAAACTTAGCCAATTCAGGGAAATGTCGAGAAATATCGATATAAGTGATTTTTCTTTGAAGAATGCAAGTCGTGATTGAAGTACACACCAGGTGAAATAACTGGATGCTGCAACAAGAGTACAAATGTAAATCTCAAGTACAGGGCCACCTGTCAGTCCAGACACAAAGTCTTCCTTTCGCTGTTTCAAGTCAAATATTGGATCGGAGTTACTAATACTCATGGTAGATTATTTGTTGGAAAAAATATATGGCAGGACTTTAATGTTTCAAGGATTGTGTTCAGACATGAGCAAAAATTCACGATTCAATCGAATATCAAAAGACAATTATCAGCCTTGTACCAGATGCTTTATTGGGGGAGTGAGAATATGTCTTGAAAAAGGTGGTGGTTTGAAAAAAAACGAAAAAACGAAAAATAAACTCGCTCATACAAAACATAAAAGGCTCAAAAACTTAAAGCTTACAGGTATTAAAAATGACTGTGATAAACTTATTAGAAGACCTAAGAATTGCCAACAATGGTAACATTCCATTACTTCATATTCGTGAAATTCGATGATATAGGAGTAGTATTTAAATATTAGTGTTTATATAGAATGTATGCTATTAATATATATACAAAACTGTAGATGATTCATTATCTCACTTTTCAATCGTATGCAAACTAAAAAACGAAAACCTGATCGTCAGCTTCCGAAACAACGCGGGCCTTCTCAAAGCCAACAGCCTCAGTTGCTTTCTTCATAGCGGCAACCATAGGAGGAGGCCCACAAATCAAGATTTTGGAATCAGGGGAAGGAGCAGGCAGATGCTCACGAATGATTTCATCTGTGACGAAACCAGTACTTCCTGTCCAATTTTGTGGTGGACTGTTGAGAACGTAATGAACTTTGAAGTATGGGTACTTTTCAGCAATAATATCAATATCTTCTTTGAGGAGAATGTCTTCCTCAGTGATGTTGGCAAATACAAGACTAACACGCGTAGTATCGTAGGGATTTCTGATTATTGCGTTGAGAATTTGGAGCATGGGAGCAATGCCGGTACCACCGGCAATCATACCTATCTCTTTAACGGAATTAGGCTGGTAGACCATACGACCTTTGGGTCCTTTGACCTGGATAGATTCTCCAATTTTTAGATTGTTGATGTACTGGGAGACCTTGCCTTCAGGGTAGTGCTTTACTAAAAGTTCGAAGTGACCCTCGTCATCTTGACTAGAAATAGGTGTGTAAGATCGGGTGTAGTCCTTATCTCCCAAATGAGCGGTGACACTGATGTGCTGGCCGATAGGCAATTTCAAGATATCTGAGTCCCGTGGAAGAGCAAATCTGTAGATGGCGGCGTTATGAGACACGGGAACCTTGTCAATGAGAGGAAACTCCATATTTTTGTCGGGGAAAATGAGCTGTTTAGGCCTTCCACGGTAAAATTTCAGGCCGACAAGGAAAATCGTGACGAGGATTGCGTGTATGGTCCATTCAGGCTTCACTGCAATAATCCCACCAAGAAAAAGAGCGGACGGAATAAGAACCCCATGCGTAAAGGTATTCAAAAGATCTTCTTTGTTCTCGGTAGACATGATTTCTTCTGTTCGTACAAGCGATATGCAAAAAAAATAATATGATTCTGGCTTATAATTTCAGAGGTGAACATACATAAAAGAGAAATGGGAGAAAACAGCAGCAGATTATATATATTTCACTTTGCGTGGTATTATAGTGTTGGAAAGCTTATATACCAAGTTTTAGGTGTGTAAACTTATAGTAGCAATAACTATTAATTTGACTAAAAATAATAAAATTGCGACAACTACCCGTACCTAACTTAACATGGCTTTACATGCAATATACAGCCTGCTAGTCTATGGATACTAGAGCTATTTGATAATCTGGCTTCAGCACTAACACCTGCTAGCAATCTACCATGTTAAATTTTGTAGTGAAAGTCTTGTAGTAAAGACTTACGTGTACTTACCGTAAATTGCTATTGCTGGATCTTGTCTTTCAAAGTAAGGCCAACTCATTATTGGCAATACCGTAATATTAAAGAAATACGGCATAAATATGCTCTTCTCATTGCAATTTTCTTCAGATCACCGTTTGAAATATGTGAAAGACTTCCACACCTGGGTACTTACAAAGCTATAAAAATCCAAGTATAAGTAGATAATATAAAACGACAACCCAACGCGTCGTGTCGCAACTTTGTATCTACAGTGAAGTCCACACAGTAAATTTGACACCACCCACCACACACTACTGGTAAGGTTTAAATATCCAACTTAGTCCATAAATTGAGCGATCTTAGAACCGCACTGATATGTCACCATCAAGCCCTGTACGTCACTTTTTAGATTTTGTAGTAGTACTTCTACCCCAACCTTCCTTCTTCTTTTTCCCTTCTTTTTCTCTCGAAGTTGTCAGCCTTCAACCAATTCGGTCGATACACTAGCTAGCTTCGTATCATATAAGGTCCTCGCTTTTCAAGATAAGTTCTCCACCAACGACTTTTAATACCACTCCAGAAACGGGCACGAAAAGAAGTGGTTCAGATTTTGAGTTGCTTCATACTAGTAAACGCCACCGCACGACGAACAACCCAGCCGATAATCAAGGACGAATCGGCACATCAAACTCTACAAATTCAATATCATTAGCCTCAATGACTGCTGATAGCTCTGCTGCAGTTTCTGAATTTGACCCTTCAACCTACGGAGGTCATAATAAAGACGAGGTTACTCGTCTAATTACTCAAGCGCTCTTAGATCTAGGATATCCTGATGTAGCCAAAAGCTTGCAAGAAAAGTCCGGACTAGATATCGAAGCTCCTTCTGTCGGCTTGTTAAAAAGTGCAATTCTTAACGGCAATTGGGAAGAAACAGAGAAGTTGATTCAGCAGATTGAGATACAACCAAACGCCGACATTGATCTTTTATTATTTATTATTCACCGCCAACAATATTTGGAACTGCTAGAAAAGGAAGATATCAAAGGCGCTCTTAAAGTCTTACGCACAAAGATCTCTACTTTACCTTATGATAGCAATGTTTTGGGATATGAGGAAGCTCAGCGTCGACGAGGGGATATACATCAGCTCACCAACGTTCTCATGTTCAATCCCGAAGATCTGAAAAGAGGGCTTGTTTGGGATGGAGCCAACGGTGGGTCTCGTCAAGAACTACTGGGTCACGTCTTGGGAGCTGTATCAGCTGAAATGATGATTCCTCGAATGCGGTTAGCAACTTTATTAACGCAGGCCCAACAATTTCAACTATCAAGGGCAAACTATCGATTGGACACTACGCCTTTTTCACTTTGCAAAGATTTTGCAGATGATAGATCGAAATTTCCTTTAAAACCGGCATATACACTGAAAGCTCATACAGATGAAGTTTGGTATATAAGTTTTTCTCACGATGGAAAATATCTGGCGTCCGCGTCTCTAGATAACACCATAATTGTTTGGAAGCTAAGTGATATGTCGATTTATAGGTCCTTTAGTGGTCACGAAAAAGGTGTCATGATTGTGGAATGGTCACCAGATAATACAAAACTTCTATCTGGCGGAAAAGACAGAACAGCAAAGATGTGGGACGTGGAGGCCGGAACTCTTTTATTCACGATAAACGATCATAATGATGTTGTTGGATCGTGTGCCTGGCTTCCTAGTGGTGACAAGTTCATCACAGGCAGTCCAGATAATCGAATGATTCTCTGGGACATGAATGAGAATATCATTACGGAATGGAAAGGGTTCAGATGCTTTTGTCTCGCTATCACACCTGACGCATCTATGGTTATTGTTTTGACCTCTGAAAAGACTATATACTTCTTTGATCTTCAAACGTACGATCTTTTAGTGAAAGTCGAAGTCGGGGTAGGCCTTTCTTCATTGACAATCTCGAAAGATTCCAGATACGCATTAATCAACGTTGACCCTGATGAGTTACAACTATGGGATTTACACCGCTTTCAAGTTGTCAGAAAATATTTTGGAGCACAAAGAGCAAAGGTCGTCATGCGCTCTTGCTTTGGCGGCCCTGACGAAAATATAGTTCTCAGCGGAAGTCAGGAAAACAAGGTCTACTTTTGGAACAGAGATACCCAATACCTTGTAGAAATTCTGGAAGCGCATATTGGAACGGTCAATTCGGTAAGATTCAATCCTGTTGATACGACTATGTTTGCAACTTGTGGTGACGATGGATTGGTAAAGGTGTGGACTCCACAGAAGCGTAGTGCTTCAGCCGCGTCTGATACTAATACACCAGTTTCCACTGTTAATCTTTGAGCAATAGGTTTTTAAATGTTTATTATTCTTAATGTGTACCGAGGGTATTCTAATTGCATATCATTTTTTGTTTTCGTAACTTCAGCCGATAACTTATTTTAATACTATATTACAAGTATTTTGTAGATTAGTTCAGTGGATATTTTATTTAGGTACATAAGGAGATAGCTATTGTACTGTATGTAAAAGTCACTAGCTAACTCAAGCCAAAACTACGATTATTGTAAGTACCTTATCACAAAATGTTTTTGAGAGGCATATCTTTTCACTTTTGACACCATTCCCGAGATATTACTTGTACACTACGTAGAAAGGCTTAGGAATTGCACTTGAAAAGTTTAATGAACTATCATTCGGCATTAAATACTGACTATTCACGAGAAATCGGATAGTCATTAAGAGTATTATGCAGCAGGAGCCGTAATTCATATCGTTTTCTCGCTTAGTGCAGGGACACTTGACTTTCAAACAATCAATTAAGTGCACTTCGTTACTGGCTTTAATAGTTTTGTTTGTGGAAAAAATAGGAACTTAGCAGTGATGTCTTTTTTTACTTATATGCCATTCTAGACAAAAGAATGTTTTTTCAAGACTCGAGTGCGATTATTCCAATAAGTTGGTAAATGTAAAAGCTGCTTCAAGCTTGCAAGACATTGTGGGATTGTATATAAGCAATAATGATAGTCTATAAAGCATTTCAAGGCAGAGATGTAATTGTCTTGTATTGCACATTTTATTCACGATTTATTTTCGCATTTCAAACATTGTGGCTAATTGATGGATATACGGATTTGCACCTATATTATGAAAAGCCATGTTATAATAATTATTATAATAATTGTAGCAAATTTATTGGTTTACTCAAGTTTGATTATGTTTATGAACACACTATAGCTTTCATGAAAAACTTAGAAAAAAAAAGCAGGAAAACTGGGGGAAACAATTGAGTATTGGAATGATGAGGGAAAGAAGGTGAAAGAAGAGTTAAGTTGCTTGAGCAATGCATTTTGATTAAACTCTTCTGATAATGGGTAAAATTCACCATATATTACCACAGTAAATCTTTGAATTCCAGACCTTCTTTCATGGAGGAGCATATATATGTGATGCAAGCATTGTAAATAGCGAATTCATCTTGTAACGACAATTAAAAAGAAGCACAGCAATACGTGAACTTGATCAGAAACTATATAAGCAAACGCATCCCTAACCAGGTTCTGATTTTTTTCTCTTCATGATAATAATCCGTTCCGCAACTTAGAAAACAACTAAAACTCTTTAATTATAAGTGTAATAATGAAGTTCGCAACTTTTGCTATCGCATCCTTTTTTGCAATCCCAGCTTTGACCAGCGACATACCCAATGGCGCTCTGCAATTTAAAATGAAGAGAAGCGTCGGCAGCAGTCCTGACCAGCTCAAGAAAAGAGAAACCAGTGATAACCCTGAATTGCATGAAGACAAAGTGTTTTTTACCACTAATGTTAAAGTTGGCAACCCCCCTCAAGAAGTAGAGGTCGTTGTTGACGTTACCTCCTCTGACACCCTTTTTTACACGCCTGATTCCAAGTACAGTGGAGATGGTTCTGGCCCAGATTCTAAGTTTGACCCTAAGCTTTCAACCTCTTTTGAGGAAAAAAACAGTACCTTTGAGTACGAAGTCCCCGGTGGTAAGGCGTCAGGAAAATACGCTTCTGACTCTGTCACCATTGGCGATACAACTCTTGAAAACATAAACATCGGTATTGTTGAAGATTCTCCTTTGCAACACAATGTCCTTGGTCTTGGAAAACCTGAATCTGGAAAGAGTATTCTTGAGCTTTTATACGAGAATGGTGACATCAGCTCTGCTTCATACTCTCTCTCTCTTGGTGCTCACCCTGATGACGAACCCACTCTTCTTCTCGGTGCTGTCGATCATTCTCAATATACTGGGCAGCTCACCAAGTTACAAGCCAGAGCAAACTCCAACCACTATGGTGCCACTCTGTATAGTCTCAATACTGATGGCCGTGCTACCCAGAACGTTTTGGAGAGTGGCCCCACTCTTGCCGTTTTCGACTCAGGCTCCAAGTTCTCGTACCTCCCTACTTCTGCAAACCGAATGCTTCACGAAGTTTTGAACGCTAACCCTTCATTTGCCATCAACCAGCACTACTACACCGATTGCAACATCACCACACATCTAATCCTGGATTTTGGTGGAAACACAATTGCTGTTCCCAACTACTACTTCCTTACCCCTATTGAAGGATTTGTTTCCGGACCTGTTGCGGCTACCGCTTTCCCGAGAAACTCTTGCTATGTTGGTATTGAAGATGCTCCAAGTAACTATGCAGTCCTTGGTGAAAACATTGTCAGATCCATGTACATTGTGTACGACGCTAGCAAGAAGACCATGGCTTTGGCCCAGGCCAACCCTAATGCTAAGAGAGAAGTACCTGAGATTGAATTAATCACCGAACAAGGCATTCCTCGTGCTCCTTAAGTCCGTACACACAAATAGATTTAGACAGTTTTTGGCGCTTCTCTTCTTCTATTCCCCATGTTATAAGAATTTATATAATTTCTGGTTTCTTTTTATCTAAAAGAAAAGCCATATCTGCAACGTAAGGACATAATCAACAAGATAAATTGAGGCTATTAAAGGATTTAATTTTATAAACTTATTTGAGACGTAAACTATAATGACTTTGAATATGTATGGATATTGTTTTATTCTAATTAGCCAATTAGACAAAAGCAAAAATGGACATAGATATCCTTAAAACTCGATCCGCACACCCTTGAATGAAATTTCCTTAATGAGTATTTAATCCGATGTGTAGAATGTAAATTTACAAAGAAGGTTTCTATATTATTCATTTATTAATACTTTCCTGTTTTTCTATTTGGTATTGTAGGATACCAAATATTTGTGGCAACTATTTCCTCGGATCTTGGGCTATGAATTTTTCTTTATTGTGTTTGATGTGGTATAGTTGTACTTTTCTTTGGTGTATCAAGTTGTACCTGTCATGTTTCCCACACACGTTTAGAAGTTTGGAGGTACGTGAATAACTCATGTCTATTTCAGTAAGAAGAAAAGCACAATGGAATATTTGATGTCTACATGGCTGGTAGGCC
The DNA here is from genome assembly GCA_030563945.1 of Geotrichum australiense. NCBI lineage: Eukaryota > Fungi > Ascomycota > Dipodascomycetes > Dipodascales > Dipodascaceae > Geotrichum > Geotrichum australiense. The sequence continues at coordinate 141,164 of JAJMKR010000013.1, read as the reverse complement.
GAACCAACCATATCGCTGTAAATAAAATACTTCAATATGTGAAGGTTGAAAAGACCAATAGATTAATAGATAGATGTGCAAAAACACGATTCCATCATTAGACTGGCGTTTAAAAAGCTACATATACCTGAATTACTTTAACTTATTCCAAGAAATAGTCTTAGTATAACGCAAATAACCGATGTCTATACTTTACGCTCAAGATATGCCAAGAACCAACTTCGTTGTAAATTATTTTCGATCTTTGACAGGAACGGTAGCTGTTAAGTCGGAAATCATGCTATGATGATGTATTGTTTGACACATACCGTATACACACACCTTTTTGTACTTGGAGATCACAAGTATATATTATAAGGTTTAAATAGTGTTGGGAATTCCACAGAGTTGTCACAAATATTGATTCTGTAAATGTGCCCGCAAATAGTGTGGGCCCAGCGTTGTTAGTTGTTAACAATATTGCAAAAATCTCTGATGGACATTCACAGATTTAGTTACAATTAGAAGACAGAGAATTTCAGACATGGATAAAACATACACAATGAATCAAACAAGTAACCTGTCATACAACTGTTTGTAACCCCCCAACTGCTGATAATAGAAGGAACTGAAAGCACCCGAAGTCAACTAAATAAGTCACCGTGACCATTGCAAATTCCAAAACTGATTGTATTTGATATATTCAGATGGCATCAAGCAACCACACAGAGCCTTCACTATATCAATTGGCATGATCTGATGCTTCAAAAGCCGTTTGACAAAATGAGTTAGTTACGCACGCAACGGATTTTCTAAATCTTCGACGCGATCCAATTAGAAATCCAGAATATTGCAATATCGCAAGAATTTCATTAAAAAGAAACTAGACTGAAAGGCTAAAACGCAAGATATTTTAAGGTACTAAAGTGTCACCTAAACAAAGTTTTATCAAAAGCATCCCCCACCTCCGATGGATTTGATAATCATGATCATAGATTGATAAAAATACAATCTTAAAACAAGCGATGATTGGCTAGATGCTCACGGACCGTATAAAACGGACCGTTGTTCCAGTCACGTGAATTAAGATCAGATAACCTTTTTGCCTTGAATGAAGTTTGGGACCGGAATTTGTGCTGTAATGTGTGTGCGTATGACAGTTACTTTACAAATTGAATTGCGGCATACAGTTAACTGGTCTCCTCACACGACTTGTTTGCATTAGTTGTTTCTGCAAGCAAATCTATTCCAAGCTAGCTTATTGCTCAAAGGGGTGAGTTTGGAATTTGAGAAGTATTGTTCATGATTCACTTCCAGTAACATTTTTTCTACAATTTTTTTTCCTTTTTAGGAAAATTGTTAATGTTCCAACTTGTAACTTTGATTTACTTGACTTTATAGTGTGAAAAGTTTCTGTTGATGAGAATATTCATTTTTGGTAGTGGTGTTACATGGCTTGCAATGATACATTCAGATGATTTCATGAGGAGTTTAGCTAGCAATCCATTTTACTCCCTCCTGTATATACATTGTGTATGATGAAAACTAACAACAGCTAATGTTAGAGGGTCTAAATAATTTTATTTTCCTTGATTAAGAACGGCTGAGTCTAAATATGAGCCGTATGCCCTGTAATAAAGTGTGAAAACAACCTCTACAATTTCAGTTGTAGTTTTGACTTTCTAATTCTAGTTACTTTACAGGAACACATTTTGAACATGACGTGTAGAAACCTCTATAAACTTACGTATATATTTACCTGAGAAGTGAGTTAAGACAGTTTATGATAACTAATATTATATCGAAGAACCTTGGTAAGTAGCGTTTGTGTATTAATTAAAGCGCAAGATGAGACCCTGAGTTCAGTGACTCTGGTGTTCATACGCGAAACGTCAATTCTGGTTTCACAAAATTGGGATAGAAACCAATTCTCGCCAGGCAGTCGCGGCAGTGCCATAAACTCTTAGGGAAAATCGGCAAGGACGCGGTAAGCCTATACAAAAATAAGCTACGTAATTTTGTGCCATGTAGTGTTTAATACAGTATCATATGAAGTGAATAATATAAAGGGTTTCAAAAGATGACCGCCAATTGTTGTTACAAGTAGAATTTCTTTCTATACAGGATCTAGTTCTGTGCGGTTCATATGATATATTATTATACGATAATAACATTTTCCATGGGTTTTCTGTCTTCTGAATAAAGAGTCGGCAATCATGTTTGGACTGTGTACGTGGGTGTCGGATGGTCTTTAAAAATCAATTCAAAACAACTGCAACTCTTTGTATTGAAATGGAATGACAAGACAGCATTTGCAGTAGTATATATTATAATATTTTTCTTGACTTTCAGTTTCACGGAACGATACAGCTGATCATAAGGATGGTTCATTCTTCATGATTTTAAAAGTTTAGTATGCACGGTACCGCCTACCCTAAAGGTGTGTTAATTAGTTACCGGTACGTTATTTTCCAAATCCTTATAACGAACAGTAATGCAGTATCATAATACTTTACGAGTATGCTAGCACCACTCCTGGCCCAATCGTATTTATTACTGTTGTAGCTAAGACTTTTTTCAAGTCGTTATTATGATCTAATGACAAATTAGTCTATTAAAGCAAGTTATGACAAGCCAAGCAAAGTGTTGATGAAAATTTTGCGAAAAAAAACGAATGAATAAATTGCGTAGTTGGATAAATCACCATTTCTCTCTGTCAACTTAGTCCGATTGATTAGATTGTTCATACGTGTACGGTACTTTTAGCACTCTGTGATACATTGTGGTTGGTTACTTAAATAAAGTTCCTCCTTTAGGCAATATCTTTACACAGATTGCCAAACAAGTAAGGCTAACTCTGTTCGCAGCCTCTTTTAGAGATCCAAGTCCTAAATTGATGGCACGGTAGGCATAACGGTAAAACCTCCGGTCCGCCATTCCGGTCACGTACACCAAGATCAGATAAAATCAGTTTACGTAACACGACACAATGTTACGGGTTATACGCTTCAACAATTCCAATTGCTTTCGAGTGGTGAGACCTTAATACAGTTACGAGTATATTTTCGTACTTTGAATACCGTTATAGAATTAATATTCAAAAGACTCACATAGTGCTATGATTTCTCTGGCTGTGCTGGGGTTTCTTGAACATTCATTGCAACGTTCGGCTTGACTGGAAATTTCACTGTGAGTAAAGTGCATGCCAAAATAAAATGTGGGTTAGGCAGAGATCATCAAGATAATCTATTTTTCAGGGCACGGCTATGACAGTGTAAGCCCATTAGCCCATTTGGTAACAAAAAAAAAGTTTATTTTTGTGCGTGTTCTAGCTTTAATTTTTTTCTTAATTTTTTTTTTCTTTTGAATGGATTTTTAAATTTTTTTTCCTTTCCATTTCAGAAATATATCAAAAACGAATACAATTTTGAATTTCATTAACCACTTTCCAAAATCTATATAAAGGGCCCATAATTCTCCTGTTCTCATGAAGTTCATACTCATACCTGCCTCTTAACTCTACATCCAATAAAAACATCTGGTCTTTAGTTCTGAGTTGAAGAAAGTTAAACAAAACAATATGGCAGAGCTACAAGAAAAGTCTGCCGGTCACCCTGCCAGTGCTCCGGATACTAATACATCTCATACTTCTCAGCAAGACTCGATCGACGTTAAATCAATCAACCATGACGCATCTGAATCTGACGGATCAAGTCTGCAGTACGGTGTCGAACTAGCCCAGGCCCTCAAAGCCGCTTGGACAAAAAAGTCTTTGATCATTGCATACTGTGGTTTGTTCTTCTCAACCCTCGTCATCACTTTTGCTGGTTATGCTACCGGTACTTATACCCCCTATGCTACTTCGGCCTTCAAGGCTCACTCCATGCTTACGACTGCTGCGGTAGTCTACAAAATTGCCATCGTCGTCTCTTACCCTATCCTGGCAAAAATGGCCGACGTGTTTGGCAGAGCTGAAGGGTTCACACTGGCCATCGTTTTCCAAACCATGTCGTACATTATGTACGCAGGTTCCAACAACATTGCAACATACGTCACCGGTTACTTCTTCGATGCCGTGGGAGATGTCGGTTACACCATCATGCAACAAATTTTCATCGCTGATACAACCACTCTTATCAACAGAGGTCTGTGGGCTTCTCTACCGGAATCTGTCAGCAGTATCCCCACACTTTACTTGGGTTCTATTGTCGGTGAGTCTATGCTCGAGCACAGTACTTGGAGATGGGGATACGGTATGTGGGCTATTCTTCTTCCCGTTTGCGTTGCCCCTTTGATTGGAATCATGTTCTGGCTGCACAAGAAGGCTCTTAGTAAGGGTGAAATGCGTGAAATCAAGATTTTGAAAAACTTAAACAAGGACGATAAATGGTATCGTAAATTGTTCCAACTCATTTGGGTTGAGCTTGATTTCATGGGCGCATTTTTGCTAGCTGCTGGTTTGACACTTACTCTCATTCCCATTAACCTGGCTGGCAGAAACAACATTGATAGATGGAAGCAAGCCCACAACATCGCCATGCTTGTTGTCGGAATTCTTTTGTTCATTTCCTTCTTGGTTTGGGATTCAGTCTTTGCTAAAAAGCCCTTCATTCCCTACAGAATGGTCAAAAACTTTACCATTTTTGCTGCATGCTTTATTGGATTTTTTGATTTCTGCAACTATGCTGTCTTCACTTCTTTCTTCCCTTCATATCTTCAAGTTGCCGCACACTACTCTCCCGGTCAGGCGACTCGTACGGATAATGCCCTTCGTGTTTCTTTCCAAATTGCCTCTGTTGTCGTTGGTCTTCTCATGAAGTACACTAAGCGTGCCAAAATTTACTGCTATATTGGTGTTCCTATGGTCGTTCTTGGTCAAGGGTTGATGATCTACCTTGTCGATAAGCCCAACATGGGCCATACCAACGAAGCCTCTTTTGTTGCTGCCAAAGCAGTCTTTGGTGTTGGTCGTGGTTTCTACCAAACCGCTTCCCAAGTTCTTGTGCAAGGTACAGTCAAGAAGCAAGAAGTTGCTGTTGCAACAGCTCTGTTCCTTGCTACCATGAGTATTGGTGGCGCCATTGGAAGTACTATTGGTGGTGCCATCTGGAACGACAAACTGCCTTCGTACCTTAACGAATACCTTCCAGAAGCCAACAAGGCTAATGCCACTGCCATTTTCAAGTCCATTGTTGTTGCCAAAAAGTTCCCAATTGGCTCTCCTGCCCGTATTGCCATTGATACAGCCTATCGTGATACTCTCAGACTTTTGGCAATTGTGGCCACCTGTTTCACCATTCCCATGTTGTTCTTGATGCTTTTCCTTACAGATATTCACTTAGATAAGGTTGTTGACAGAGAAGATGAAGAACATGAGGAAAAGCAAAAGAGTGCTGAGTCAGGAGAAGTTTTGACTAACGAAAAAAGTGTTGAAGAAACTTTTGTGCCTTTGAAGGACATTACCGTGAGCCGAACTCTGTCGAAATGAGTCGGTGAGGACCATTTGTTTTAAAAATTATGTGTTGCTGTATATGTTATTTTTGATTAAATTAGTTACGTTTTTATATCCACGTACTCATTAGAGACATTTGTTATATCGTTATATTCTTAATTCTTTAAAAGTAAAGATCAAAAATGTAGCGTATCAGTCATTCAGTTGACTAGAAAGATTAAGTGTAATTAACAAGCCTGGCCCAACTTTCTCAATACTGCGATTTATACTGGTACTCGATATAAATAACAGTCTGATATCAATAGCATAGACACGGGTCAAACAACTTATATTTTGAGAAAAAAACAGTTACAATCAAGAACGCAAAACTTCAAATAAATAGCATGTTATTATAGACAAGAATTGACCACAAATCAACCATGAATCGACCGTAAACTAACATGTACTGTACAAATATACAAAAATATACAATAAAAACCTCATGACATACGCTACTCCAAAAACTCAGCCATATTTGGATTTTTCCTCCATTGTGCACTAAGATCTTCCAAGTTACTTTGATGAAACCCCTCCTCCAACTTTTGCAACATACGTTCTCCAAATTCTTTTTCCGTCCCTTCAAGTTTCCCTTCGAACCTAAGCCCCTGATATATCAGCCCGGTTTTATAGTGCCACCTTTCTTCTTGTTCATCTATGTGCCTCAGCAATGGTAACATGTTGAGCGAGCTGAAAGAATGGGATGGGGCCTGTGCTGTCATTTTTCCTATCCACGAAAGTGCACGAAATTCTTCTTTGATATAGCTGTTCTCGAAAAATTCCTCAACCTCCTTGAAGACCATACGATGCCTGTCCAGATCCGCTCGAAGATTCATAAATTCTCTCATATCGTCACCGTCAGTGGTTGAGCCCTCAGCATCAAAGTCCTTACAAAGCTCTAAAAGTGGTTCCCGAATCCTACGAACCTCGGAAAATGGCACTGAGACGTCGGTTAGTTGACCCATCATTACCCAATAATCTTCCCGTATAGGCTTCAAAAACCTATTCCATACATCGTCGAGATCTATCCTTAGTGCAGCAGGACTACGATTGTTTATCGATTTAGCTTTATTGAAAGCCTTGTCAACATATCTAATAGTTTCCGGAACAGTAGTTCTGGTGATTGAAAACCACTTTAAAGTCTCTGCTAACGGTGTCAAAACACCCCGTAAAATCCTCAATTTTTCCCAAAACTTTTCTTCGTAGAGTCGTTTAATAATGGGAAATTCAGACGCTTTCTTTTTCGGAAATTGCAGTTTCAATGATGGCCTGTTTGCTTCCATCTGAGACAAAACCTGCCACGCGTACTCGAAAGCAGTCAAAAATGCTCGCCGTATATTGTGGGGAACACACTTTTCATCATAATCCAAGAAGATGTTTACTTTAGTGAAAACCGACAATTCCATGAGCTCGTCGAATATATGCTTTGTGTTTTTATCATCAAGAATCGTTTGACATGCGCAAAGAAAACTGTGGAAATGACAATATGTGATTTTTATTGGGAACGTCCATTGCTTCTCTATCAATTCTCTCGAATAAGGAAGTCCGATAATAACCATGTTGATGTTGATTTTCCTTTCCATCAGGTTGGTGACAACTGGCTTCAGGTTTTCAACAATCTCCGCTGCTTGCTGTGCCAGAGTAGTCGATGGCTTGAGCTTGCAAACTTTGACGACGATCTGTTCAGGGTGTCCTTTGGTACCTACAGTAACTATCATATTGTCAGGTTCCATACTCATTGCCCATCCTTCAATGGCAATGGTCACGGATTTCTCCCCAAACATACTAAGCCTGTCGTAAGCGTCTTCTTCGTATTTTTTGTTTAATCTTTGAATAGCAGCGTCGACTTCAGCACTTGTGTATTTCGACTTTCTGATCTTTTCCTGAATGTCGTAGTTGTTGGCAATCCATTGGCAAACAGCTTTTTCCACCTCCTGTTCTTTCAATTTCTTAGTTTTGCTAGTTGGTTTGGGGAAAAGCGATTCTTTGCTTTTTATGACTGGCTTGCTCGATAAGCCGGATCGATTTTGAAAAACCAGTCCTTCATCATTCTCATTGAAATATTGAATTTGACTAGCCTTCTCAGTGTTTGCAGATTTAGCCCATTCAAAACTGACCGAAGGATTCACAGGTTGTTGAGCACGACCTGCATTTTCAAATTGCTCCGACACACTAAACAACGCGTTCAGGAACTGAAGTCTGGTATCGGCATCATCGTTTTCACTTAAGCCCAGTTCTTCTAAAGTTGGCATATTTCCCTGAAGATATGAAACAAGGGCATCAAAGTCTGGATTCTCGATATCTTCAAACTCCATTTTCAACTAAGCATACGAATTACAGTCGCTACAATATCATCAAAGCCATGCGGAGACGAAATAGAATTGATTATGAATGAAATAGAATTCTTGAGAAAAGTCCATAATATGCAAAATAGTTTGCACTAGTGTTAAGTCCTAAAAAATATTTATTATCTTTTACTGTTTAAGCTTTGGAAACTTTGAGTTACAATATTCCAGTTCCAAAATTGTACTTGCGTCATAGAGAGTAAGATTTCTGGTATTAGCAATTATCTTCCACTAAAGATTTTTTTGAAGACTTTGCATGACCCTGGAGATTTAATTGAACTGTATGAGCAGTAAGATTTCTAGTGGAATTGCTGGAATTGAGATTTTATTACTACTATACAATATATCTATCAATCTTCAGCAAATGCGTGTATCTTAGCATATGGTGCGATAGTTCCATGTTATATGTAAACCCCCGAAAGTTACGTCAAAACCCAATCATCAGTAAAGAGAATTTTATCATCATGAGTTTGCATTCCAAAATACTTGTTCAGTAGAGCTACATAGAATTACGCCAATAGATTGAATAAAAAAACCTGTCAGCATGAAGGTAGGAAATGTTTTATGATGACAGAACAGTAAAGATACTCTACATCACTTTCCATCTACGTACTTTGCGTTGTATAGCCTTATTATTGCAAGATCCATTATTAAAATTGCACAAATCACAAACTGTAGTTTATTGGTTACTAGCCAACCAGCACAAAATATGTATAGATAGCATACTAGTTGTTCAAACTCTTTGATGCTTCAACTATGCCTTAGGTGTAATTGAGTAGAAAATTAGCCTGTAAAAAGACAGTCAGCCATTTTACTAACAATATTCCCAGAGGGGTAATCACAACCAACTAACAAAATGATGAACAAAATTTAATACTACAGTACAGTATATATTAATATGTCTAGATTAGAAGAGCTGGCCTTGAATCAACGGTGAACTGACATTTACTCTCACGTATATCTAAATTTACCAGAAATATATTGCAGTACATGCTACTCCAAAATCTCTGGTAAATTTGGATCACTCCTCCATTTCGCACATAGATTCTTTACGTTACTCTCAAGATACTCCTTCTCTACCTCATGAATCAAATGATCTCCAAATTCTTTTTCCGTGCCCTTAAGTTTCCCTTCAAACCTAAGTCCCTGGTATATCAGCCCAGTTTTAAAATGCCATTTTTTGTCCTGATCATTCATGTGCTTCAGCAACCGTAGCGTGTGAACTGATCCACAAGCATGGGATGGAGTCAGTACAGTCATTAAGCCAGCATACGAAATAGCAGGGAACTTCTCCTTTATGTAACTGTTTGTATAAAATTCTTCAACATTTTCGAAAATCAGACGATGCTTGTCAAAATTCTCTCTGAGTTCTATGAATCTTTTAAACTCTTTATCGCCCGTGAGTGTGCCATCAACGACTAACTTGCCGCAAAGCTTCAAAAGTGGCTCCCGAACTTCAGAAACTTCAGAAAATGGTACTGAGACGTCGGTTAGTTTTGCCATCATTACCCAGTATTTTTCCCTCGGAGGTCTCAAGATTCTATACGATATTTCGTCAAAGTTGATTCTAAGTTCAGGCGGATTTCGTTTGTTTATTTGTTTGGCTTTATGAAAAGCCTTATCAACACATCTAATGGTTTTCGAAATAGTAGTTTTGGTTAATTCAAACAATCGCAACTGCTCTACTAACGGTACCAGAACACTGCGTAACATTTTCACTTTTAGCCAGAACGTTTCATCGTAAAGTCGTTTGATTATAGGGCTCTCGGGGATTCTGTTCTTTGGAAAGGATAGAATTGATGATAGTTTATATTCTTCCAAATGTGACATTACATGCCACACATGTTCGAAGGAAGTCATACACACTCCCCATGTACTGTGGGGTAAAAGCGTCTCATCAACAAAAATAGGAACTTTTTTTTTGGTGAAGAATGTCAATTCCATGAGATCTTTGAAAATCTGTTTCGTGTTTTTATCGCAAAGGATCGCTTCACATGCAAAGGAAAAACTAGCATAATGACAGTGCGAGAACTTTACTGGCAACATACATATCTGCTCCACCATTTCTTTCGGGATGGGATATCCGAGAACAACCATGTTGAAGTTAATTTTTCTTTCAATAAGGTTGGTAACAACTGGCTTCAAGTGTTCAACTATCTCAGCTGCTTGTTGTATGAAAGTAGTCGAGGGCTTGAGCTTGCAAATCTTGACAATGATCTGTTCGAAGTGTTCTTGTGTACCAATGGCAAATACCATATTTGAACGACTCATATGGACTGCCCATGAATCTATTGAAATGGTCACAACTTTTTGTCCAAATATACTTAGTTTTTCGTAAGCATCAGCTTCGTATTTCATGTTCAACCGCTGTATCGCAGCGTCGATTTCGGAGCTTGTGTATTTCGAGTTTCTGAGTTGTTTTTCAATATTGTAGTTGTTAGCAATCCACTCGCAAACAGCTTCCTCTACCTCCTGGTCTTTTAATTTCCAAGCTTTCATAGTAGACGCAGGAAAAAGTGTGTTTATGTCTTTCGTGACGGGTTTGCTCAAATTTCCGTGATGGCTTTGAAAAGACTGATTGGAATCGCTATCCTGAAAATACTGAGGTCGACCAATCATATCATTAGCAGTTACTCTGGTTTCTGAATTTAAATATTGATCTAAACGAACTCCATTTGCAGATTGTTCATACATATTTTGCATAAAGGTAAGAAACTCATACCATCTGCTATTGAGCTCACTCCTAAGTTCATTTGAGCGTGATTCATCTATAGTTGGTATGTTTTCATAAATGTATGACACAAGGGCATCATAGTTTAAGTTGTTGTAATTTTGAGGTTCCATGATCAACTGAGTATACCAATTATTGCTACCTCAATGTCACAACATCTATAGGGAGATAGATTAAAGTCTTGTAAAAAGTCCATTATATATGAATCTACTAAAAACAGGGATGAAGTAAAAACCGAAGGCAAAATATTGCTATCTGAATTTTGGGACATTGAATTTCAAGATTCCCATATTTTACTATTAACGCATGGATTCTTTATATAGCTGTGAGCAAGTGAAAAACTTGCAACGTGAACCGTAATATCATAGAACTGTTGGCTTTGAGTAATCTTGGAGATTTGATTGTTGCTATTGCAGTTATGAATATCCCAATGAAATATTTGAGGTTAAGAATTTACTGCTGTATGTAGCCCAAACACTCGAATTTATACAAGCCAGCTAAAAAGGAGTCGTATTGTTATCTTGCGATTATCCCTAAATACTTGTGGTTACAATAAAAACCAAATCACATCAATGGAAGAACTGAAAGAGCGTAGAAGCGGCAGATACTTCCTTGGAAACAGATAGGTTTAGGTACTACAGTACATAAGGCTCACTGTAGATACTTTACCAGTAAATAGTGAATTTCCTGGTATTTTTATATTGCCAGATTCAATTTTCAAAAACAGACTACAAATTGAAATTTATTGTTTTTATAGTCGATCAGCCAGAATACAGATAACATAAAATTGCCCAAGTATTGCAACTATCCATTCGATATAATCAATCAGCACATGCAGAGAAAAAACAACAAACTATTGTAATTTGAGAGAGGCACTCGCAAGAAACCACCTGAATGATAAAAATTAATATATTGTAATGATGGAAAGTTATATATTATAAATATACAATATTATTTATACAATAGAGTCAATAGTCGACATCAAATAAATTATGAACCAACATAGTAGAGTCATTATACAAGTATTGTACCGATAGGCCAGAAAAGCACAGCATAGATTCTAGGGATACGTGCAAATCGTGTTACTCCAAGATATCAAGTAAACTTGGATTTCTCCTCCACATTGCACAACTAAAGTCAATATTGCTTTGTAAAAAGGTTTCCTCCTCATTCTGAGCAAAACGATCTCCAAGTTCTCTTTCCGTCCCCTCGAGTTTCCCTTCAAACCTAAGTCCTTGATATATCATCCCAGTTTTGTATTGCCACCTTTGATCCTGATCTTCCATGTGTTTCAGCAACGGTAGCATGTGAGGTGAGCCATATGAATGGGATACAGACTGTGCAGCCGATAATCCCATCCATTGAACACTGTTGAACTTTTCGAGAATGCAACTATTTGTGAAAAATTCTTCGACATACTTAAAAACTATATGGTGTTTGTCGAATTTCTCGCGAAGTTTTATAAAGTCCTTTATAGTTTTAGAGATGTATCCAAATTCTAAATTGTCGCAAAGCTTTTCAACTTGTCTCCATGCCTCAGGAACCTCAGAAAGCGGTATTGATACATCAAATACTTGGTATAACATTACCGTACGATCGATCCTCAAAGGCTTCACGTATCTCTCACATACAGCGTTCATGTCAATTCTCATTTCAGGTGGGTTGCGGCTGTTTGCTAGTCTGACTTTATCGATAGCTTTATCAACATATCTAATTGTTTCTGGAACACTAACTTTATTGATTTCAAACCAGCTCAAAGTTTCTGCAAACGGTTCCAGAATACCACGTAGCATTTTCAATCTCTCCCAGAAATCATCATCGTGAATACGTCTAAAAATGGGACTCTCCCATATCATTTCTTTTGGAACAGACAGTTTCAATGTGAATTTGTTTGCTTCCACATTACACAAAGTCTGCCACGCATGGTCGAAAAGAGTCATGAACCCTTTCCGTATACTATAAGGGGCATGCTTCTCATCACTCTCATGAGTGATTTCCATAGAAGTAGAAACTGACAATTCCATGAGCTCGCGTAATATATGCTTCACTTTGATATCGTTCAAAACCATTTGACTCATTAAAACAAGACTGTTAAAGTGACAGTGTAGGACAATCGTTGGAAAGTTCCATTCTCGATCTACCTGACTTTTCAGTAGAAAAATTCCAAATATAACCGTGCCGACGGTTATTTTCATATCCTGTAGTTTGGTGAGAACTGGCCTCAACTGCTCAATAACCTCGAATGGCTGTGCTACCACCTTATTTGATAGTTCGATCTTGCATATTTTGAGAATTACTCGTTCACTACTTCCTGCCATTCCAACGGTGATCACTATGTTCGAAGAATCTGTGTTAAGTGCCCATCCGTCGAGAGCAACGGTCACATATTTCATTGTGAATATTTTCAGCCTATCGTAAGCATCAGCTTCATATTTTTTGTTCAGCCTTTGTATTGCAGCTTCGACTTCGGCATCTGTGTATTTCGAGTTTCTTAATTCGTGCTCAATGTCACGGTTGTTAGCGATCCATTCACAAACAGCTTTTTCCACCTCCTGGTCTTTTAATTTCTTAGCTTTGGTAGTAGACGCAGGAAAAAGTGTGTTTTTGTCTTTCGTGACTGGTTTGCTCGAATTCCCGTGATGGCTTTGAAAAGACTGAGTATTATCGCTATCTTTGAAATATGGAGGTTGGTAAGTCATGTCATTGCCATCTGTTCTAGCGGTTTCCGAATTCGAAGGTTGACCCTGGAATTGCTCAGACATATTTCGCATGGCGTTCAGAAACTCATACCTTTGGTTATTGACTCCACTTCCAGCTTCATTTGAGCGCAGTTCATCTATAGTCGGTATGTTTCCATTAATGTATGACACAAGGGCATCAAATTCTGGATTGTCGTGATCTTGAGATTCCATGTTCAACTAAGTATATTGATTATTGTCGCCACAAGGTCATCATAAGAACGTAGAAATAAAGTGAAATTTTTTTGCTATCTTTTTTATGGTGTATTAAAAAGTTATTAATAAATTACAGTATAATCTTAAATTCTTCTACTAGTAGCATAGCACCAATTCTGAAAATAATCTTTGAGAACACTGTTGTTTATGGACATCCATTGAAGCCTGGCCTTGTAATTTGCTGGTAAAAACTTTGACGAAGTTTAATTCTTTTTTCAATTTCCTACCCTTGAAAAAATGGTAATATCGATATACCTTTGCTCCATTATCTTCACGTAAAACAGCGCGTTGGGGTTTCTGCCATATCTAACCTTAGCTTGTGTGCTTAAGTTTTTAGGTTGCGACTGCTTATTATAAGAAATTTCTATTAAATTTTCCAATCTTTTCTTAACAAACCCCATATGACTCCTATGAAACAACACTTTTAAAGAGAGAATGCATTTTGGATTTTCTTTCTGATTCACGTATTATGATACGTTGAGTAAAATTTGAGATTTTCTCTATGAAACTTATCAGGCGCTTGTTCCCATTTTTTGTTAGTCGGGAGAAAGTCCAGTATAAGATACCCCACATCATCAGTCGCGATCACATCCAAAGATTGGACTCTTCTGACGACTGTCTAAATCATTTTCATAACGAGGGCTCTCTAATAAAAGTAGCGCACTGAATAACTAGAATTTTTTGAGGCAAATCCATATACCTGACACTTGAGAACGCCATGGAAATCTCAAATTTCAGGGTTGTAATTTTGCAGTGATAAGTGAGTGTAAGCTGTAGCATTGAAGCCAAGTCAATGTGGGCTTTGACCCATCATAAAAGTCTGGTTCCTCTGCTGGCCAAATTAAGAGAATTCTAATAAAATTTCACACTTTTGTATATTTATGTTCCTATACCTATATACCATCGTTTTTTATACATCTAAAAGCCTGTGCTTTTACAAAAACAAGCCAAACTACGGCTCTAAAAGTCGAACATCCACAGTATAGAGCAAGTTATAAGTAATCCTGATTCGCTCTAAAACCTGTATTGTGTACTTATGTCAACGGACCAAATCGCTGAGGGGCATGAAAGCATAATACGTTACATGAAAACGAAACAGTAAACTCAGTATATCAATGTGTTTATTTTGAATCTAGTTTACCTTTGTCAGATATAAAACTATGTATCATTATCAGAGATGACTTTCTGTATGAATAAATTAATTGCCTTTGAATCAATCAAAAGCTTTGACGGCAGTGAACATGTGTTGCTTTCATTTCGCTTTTTTCTCACTAGTGGAAAGAGCTCGCTTCTTAGCATTTTCAAGGTATTTTATGTATGCTTCAGCACCGATACCGCCAAAAACCGCAAGCACACCAATCCACTGTCCCATCGTTAATCGATGGTTGAACCACACTACACTGAGAAGCATAGAAAACATTTTTCTTGTAACTGTGACTGTGACCAAGATCATAGATCCATATTTCTCAAGGGTATAAAATATGAAAACTTGACCCAACGCTCCGCAAATCCCGAAAAGCACAATATCTTTCAATACGGCAGGATGCTCTTGAATGAACGCTAAAGAAGTAGAAAGCTGATCGGTAAAGGGCGAGAGCAGAAAAAGCCCAGTCAAGATAGTTGACATGGTATTTAGCCCGCACATCATATGAGGCCCAGTTATCTTTTTGTTACTATGAAAAATGTGATCTTGTGTGGAGTTTGTGATTCCGTCTAGTAGCAGATTAACACCCAATAAAGCCAATCCAATAGCGGATGTAGACCCGGATCCTTTTGAAGAGCCTTTATGAGCTTTGCAATATGTGAACAAAAACACGCCCAAAGTAATTGTTCCCACGACGACGTATTTATAGAAAGGAAACTTTTTCCGGTATAATGTGAGGTGGATAGCCATGAGTGGTAAAAGCTTACAACTCTTCGCCAGCAATAATGTGATGTAGTTGACATATTTCAAACTTGCATATCCAAAAGGACTCGAGATACTCTGGCATGCTGCAACCAACGCAAAATTTCTCCACACACTGACATCCGAAAGGGCTGAAGGAGACTGAGATGGAGGGGCAGATAGCTCCTTGTATTTCACGTAAACATATCCCACCATTGCAGCAAATAGCGACTGTACTGTATTGATGACAAGTGAGCCTCTGAAAATAGCTTGTTCTTCTCCATAAGGGGTAGTTGATATCCGTTCTTGCAAAATTGCCCACGTAATGAAAGAAGCATAGATTCCAGACACACAAAACAATAGATCAAAAATCTGTTTTGAATGCGAATGAACGTAATCGCTCGTTGAGGACAGCACCGTATTTTCGCCCATTGATTTATCTGAAACTACAGGTAAAGGATCAGTTAGTGTAGTCGATCTAGATTTTGAAGCTGCTGACATTTCTACCGCTATCTATACCAGATATCAGAAGTGAGATTTTAGATCGGTAAAAATCAAAAATTACTTCGCTGATGAGTAGGAAGGGAAAACACAGAAGTAAAGCGTGGCATCAGTTACAATATTGAAAAATAAACAATTTAATGCACAGGTTATACACTTGTACAGTAGAAAGTGTCACAGCCGTATCAAAAGTTAACTTTCAAAGTTTCAGATAAATCCAGAAAGAAATCCGTTAGTTTCAGTAATTATCGAAGTTTTGACAGACAGAAGGGGGCTAATCTCAATTATAAATTTATATTATAGCATCATGGTATGAAATTTTAGATCTGTGAATTTATAGAGCAACTACTGCTGCCCATTGTGATCAATATAACCGTAGATGTAGCAACACTGACCCCTGAAAAGTTTCTTCATTTCCACCATAGCTGATCACTCTTTTGTGCTAAGTTAAGACTGTATTCTTGGACGCTGGATATAATCATAGTTAAGTTCTAGATATAGCATCGTGCAATAATACTGAAAAGCTCAAATGCAATTTGGTTTATTACTATATGTGATCTCATATATTATAAACCTTTCTATGGTCCCAGAGTTTCAAACAATTTACATGTCCTAAATCACCGTCCCATTCAAGATATTTTTTATCTTTCGTCACCTTCTCAACTCTATCTTCTGTTTTCCGTAGTCCACAGATAACACAACAATCACCTACATCGGCATCCAAATTATACTTTGTATTAGAAGTGAAACTTGGCAGACTGATTCCCGCAGTCCTTAGCCTCCCAGATATCTCACTGCACGCCCTTACAAAGACACGTGCGTTTTTGTCACTGTCTTGCTTATCTGTGTCCCTTAATCTCCTGTACCTTCCAGACAGAATCAACAGCCCAACTTGCAAAGAAGAGAGGTATCCATAGAGAAATGATTTGGTTTTTGGATTTGCTAACACCCTTTTCTTTAATGAATAAGATAAAGGTACTAGTTCTGAAAAAAGCTGATTAGCCATAGGTACGATATGCTGAGAAAATAGTAATAACAATTCTGTAGAAGAAGGGACTCCCTGATAAGCAGTAGGAACCGTTCGTTTTGGCTTGACCTCAACTATTTTACTATCACTAAAAGAATCATCAATTAGAGATACGTTTTTTGAAAAATTGTTGTTAATGGCGCCGGAAGATTTCCCCCAGTCCAAACTCGGAATTTTTGGTGCGTTTGTAATATTCATTGACCCAATGCTTCTCCCAGGAGCTTTTTCTTCCGTGAAAGGTTCGGCCGGAGCTATGGATCCCATTTGATTTTGATGCTGAAAATCTTCAAACGAACCC
This sequence comes from Geotrichum australiense, assembly GCA_030563945.1. Taxonomy (NCBI): domain Eukaryota; kingdom Fungi; phylum Ascomycota; class Dipodascomycetes; order Dipodascales; family Dipodascaceae; genus Geotrichum; species Geotrichum australiense. The sequence continues at coordinate 123,956 of JAJMKR010000013.1, read as the reverse complement.
CAGTCATCATCAAGTAATGCTGGTGCTGTTGGAGTTTTAAGGGGTGAAATGTGCTTAGAACTATGTATCGAAGGTGAAAGTGGCACACTGGCAGGTTGAGGTGACAATGCTTGTTGAAATTTTTGAGGTGAATTGATTATGCTGGGAGAAAGAACCTGTTGAAATGAGTGTGCCGGACTTAATTTGGTTGATGAAAGGCCATTTAAAGAGCGAGATGCAAGTGGCTTTGGCGTGCTATCAAGTGGACCAGAGTCAAAAGACTGCCACTCTTCTTCTTCAGACTCCACATCCACTGAACTTTTAGCTTTCTTACTGAAGATTGATCCCGATTTCCTGTGAACAACAGACTTGTTTGTGTTAATCTTCAAATCTGGTTTAGGCTGTTCTCGTGGTTCAGTAGATGGTTGTGGACCACGTCTAGCTGATAGAACGTCGTTCCATTCCGCCCCAACTACCTTACCTCGATCAAAATGCTGGCCAAAACGAATTGGCTCCTTCGGCGCACTACTGAGATCATTGATCTCTGCCTGTATAGAGTATCTCTTGGGGCTTTCGACTCGTTTAGTAACTGGCTTATGAACAGGGGAAAATGTAGGTTTCAGGAATGGATCTGGTAAAACAGGTGTCTCTACGAAGTCACCAAAATCGTCTTCCTCCTCAGTCGAGGGTTGGGCACATGCAGAGGGATTTGAATTAAATAAGCCTAAAATGTCATCTCTTGTCTTCGACATTCTGCCGTGAGTAAGTATACTCAAGAAGAGAATGAGCCTTTAATAGCTAGGAAAAATGGTTAATAGAAGCTGATAAAGGCCATTGGAACCCAGGCTTCTTTGAGCCCTAGCCCTACATGCGGCTAAATATCTCTTCTAAAACCCGAGAGTTAGAGCATTTGATATGGAGAAACTGGCTCAAAGACCTTTTTCAGCACTTTTTTTGCTAGCCAAAGCCAAAATAACAATGCGTTTGGGGATGCTGAGGATTAAAGCGCGAAATTTCAGCTCATCAATACCAGCTTGTAAAGCCATTATCAAGAATGTCATAGATCTACCCGAAAGACTCGTACCTCATTATGTTTGTGTGTACTTTCATGCTCAATCTGAAAATTAAAACTGGAAAATTAACTTGAAAAAGATAGTCAAACTAAAGAGTCGAGCTCACTCTATAAGCTGATTTGGGATTCGCCTCCTCGAAATATCTATCTAATAAAGAAACCTTGGAAACGACATGTTAGGGAAGCATTAGTGGGGTTCATCAAGTGAGTATTGCATGAGTTTTGGTATATATCCACTAACAGGAAAATCAAGCCATTTAGAGAAGTCATATCCAGAAGTTAACATTGTGGTGGAACAAGATGTTGCCGATGAAATAGAGAACGACGTTGATTCTACTTTATATACAGGTGTGTAAAACATGCAGTGCGATTGTTTCAATGAGCAAATGCTAATATTGCATTATAGGAAAACCTTTAATATGTCAGGAAAAAACTGATCTTCTGGTGACTCTAGGTGGGGATGGTACAATTTTGCACGCTGCATCACAATTCTCTTACGGAACTGTGCCTCCTATTTTAAGCTTCTCACTGGGAACTCTAGGGTTCCTTCTGCCGTTTGGTATGTCAAACCCAAATGCAATTGCTATGATTGCTAACACTTTACAGATATTAGCGAGAGTCACTCTGCGTTTCATTCAGTATACACATCAGGGTCACTAGTACAAAATAGAGCACGCTTAAGATGTGAAGAATATCACGATAGAAGAATGCACGCGCCAAAAATTGACAAGACCTTAATTTCAGTAACTCATGCGATGAACGATATAAATATTCATCGAGGCCCCGATCCTCACTTGACACAACTAGATATATATGCCGACGGACAATTTGTGACTAGAGGGATAGCTGATGGTGTGATAATCAGCACTCCCACAGGTTCTACGGCTTACTCTCTTTCATCCGGGGGCTCAATAGTCCATCCTTCGGTTCCATGTACACTTGTGACGCCTATATGCCCACGATCGCTTTCATTCAGACCTCTTATTTTCCCACTTTCCACTAAAATAGCTGTTAATGTAAGTGACCAGTCACGGAGCCAAAATGCAGAACTGTCTATTGATGGTGTGCGCACAGGTATATTAGGACCCGGGGATAGCATTGTGGTGGGACCTGAACTGGAAAGCAATAATTCAGGAGTTTGGTGTGTAATAAAGGGAGCTGATGATTGGGTCCAGAACTTGAACAATCTACTTGGGTTCAACGCTATGTTTGGCACCAAGAATGGTAAGCCATAGATTATTCACGGATTACAATAGTGTTGATACGCCCCACTATACAAGTTATAGACAAAATCTATAGAGATCATAAAATGTTCATCTTTTCTATTGAATAGTTATACTTTTTATGTAAGTACAGTAATTATATATGAAATATTACAAGAGACCTTCTAGGTAAATTACAAATCGTCTTCAAACGTCATGGTTATTCCTCCGCTAGTATATGAATTAAAATCATTTTTGTCTTTTCCTTTACTTGAAGAATCCTCTTTGAATGTCGTTTTGACAGGAGTATGCATGGCTGAAGATGATGCGGAACCAGAAAATTTGTGATGTTTTGGGGGCAAAGCTGGTGGGGATGCTGTTCTTGATGAACTATCATTAAAAGTTGATCTGACAGGGGTATGTGTTGTTAACGATACTGCAGAATTAGTGACATTATGTTTCGGCGGCAAAACTGGGGATGCCACTGCACTGGAAGAGTTTCGACTTATACTTGTTGATGAAGTACTTGAATACGATCTTCGTGGCGATTGTAAAACTTCCGAATTCGGTCTCAACGCTGGATCAACTGGTCGTCCATTCTTTGATATTATAATTGGCTCAGGAGGAACAATCGGCCTTATATCACGGTCAGTGGTATTTTGGCTTGACATAGGTTCGTTATCCATGGATTGGGAATTGATGCCTCCTTTCCTTTCTAGCTCATCGTCTTCAAATGGATCGAAAGACATTTCAATCTCTTCGGTAGTGTTTGCATTTTTAGATGGCTGAGTGGGAACATATTCATCGAATTGTGTTTTAGGAACCTGATCTTTTCTAACAATATCAACCAGCTCATCTTTTATAGCATCGACATCAAATAAAACGTCGTCTGACGAGCTTCTTGCGTTGCCCTTTCCCGTGCCTTTATCTTTTTCTTGTCTATGAGTAGCCTCCAATTCCCTATCATACATTTCCCACAAATCTTTGTCTTTCTTCTTCCAACTGAAAAAGGACTTTTTCTTCTTCTTGTTTTTAGCTTCTTCTTCCATTTGCTTTCTGGCTTCGTCAAACTCTTCGATAAGCTGTCTTTGGCGTTCTCTGTGTTGTTCAGGATCGGGATCTTCAATTTCTGCAAACTCTTCACTAAAGACTTCCCAACCTAGATTGGACAACAATATAGGCATCGCTTTACGATAACCCATATGTCCGTCTACATAATCCGTGTTATCGAAATTTTCAACTCCATAAACATTGGAGATAGGTGCCAAACCAGCAACTCTTCCCAAACCTCCACTTGTAGCTCTAAAAAGATATCCCAAAATCCAATCTTTTTTAGAAAACCCATTCACAAATCTTCCATGAACAACTGTTCTTGCCAAAGCGAATTGATCTGTCTTAACCACAACTGGTGCCCCAAATATGTACACATCCTGAACTAACCCATATGCACCTCGCTTAGCAAGCTCTACAAGACAAGAGTAAATTACTCTCGCACCTAATGAGAAACCAACTAGTGTGACAGGCCGAACACCTAAATTTCGTTGAATGAGAGTGTCAGCTAAAATTAGACCAGACGCCCATGCTCTATCTAAGGAGACATTCCATGGATTATCTAGTAGATAACTCAACTTTGAGAGTGCCATTGGCAATTGAAGGGAAGCCATCAACCCCATTAAAATTGTAGCACCCAGTACTTGTTGAATACTCTGTGTCAGGACTTCAGTTGCCAGAATATTGATAGTCTGACCCATTGATCTCAGCATTTCAGGCTCCCAGAATAAAGAATACAAGTCACCCATGATGGGATCGACAGTCGAAAATGGTAATCTAACATCATCTTCCTTTCCCAGCATCCACCCTGATACCGTTATGATAAGGTTCACCCGTTTGTGATTGTGTAAAGGTCTAAATTCAAATGTTTTTACATGAGACATTCGGTTATTCATACCAGATGACCCAATTTTAGCACCCATAGCCGCACCAGTAGTAGTTACAATAGCAGCACCACCTGCTCCAGCCAGAAACCCACTTGTACCAGTAATACCGATTGTAGTGAACCCAGCAGCAAGACCTGCACCAATCACCGGTGCAAGTAGTCCAGCTGAAAGACCAAGAACGAGACCTCCACCAACAGTTGCAATACCCACATAAATGTATTTCTTTCTCAACGCCTTTTTTCTTCTAACTTCCATGATATCAGTCTCTTTCCAAGTTTGTTCGGACGCATCTTCTATCTCTAATGAATTAGTGACCTTTTCTTCAAATTTAGTTATCTCGAGTTTCGAGACTTCCAGGCAGTTTCCAAACAATTCCATCAAAGTTCGAGACCTTGCATCATATACAGAATCTGAAATGAGAACTAAAAATAAGTCGCACAGTAATGTCCATCGTATGTCAATGTCGACTGTCTCTTGGTCTGCAAAGTCGTCTGGATTCTCAAGATGTAAAGAATCGTTCGAGTTTCGTGCGGTCCCCGGCTGAATTGAGATATTTGACTCATTATTAGATATTCCGTCTTTGGCCAGAGGGTTCTTGACTTTAGCAAATTTCATTAGTGATGGAGCTAGATCCGAAGGCAAAACTCCATGAGAAGATAACTGTTCTATCATTGTTTGTTCTATAAAAAGTTAGAAAAAGGAATGCGTTTGGAGTCAGAATGTCAAGCTTACCTTCTTTTGATATATCCATATGCTGATATATTCGTGTCATAATTATTTGAGCCCACTTCGCTAGTTCCTTTTGGGCCTTGCTCAATTGCTTGGCTATTCTCCGAGAGCCTCGAACCTGAGCGAGCTCAGTCGCAATTTCAATAGTAGCCAGTTTACATAGACCAACATATGCTATTTTCTGCCCGTCGGTAAGCATTTCTTTAGTTGCTTTGAGTTGTTCGAGAGGTGTTCGATCTATATCATCATCGTCAAATAGATAACCAGTATTTTCATCCATTGAGTTTATGCTCTTTGCATCGTCGTCTCGCGTCACTCTTGTGTAGCCGTTTCTCGCTTCTTCCCTTGGTGACGGTTCGGCTGAGTTAAAATCATCGTGTTTCATTACCACTAAGCGACCTTTAGTATCATATACTTCGTAACTTGCTACTGTAGGCATTTGCTGCCAACTCTCTTCGCCATCACTTAAAGATTCTTCAATTATTTTCTCGTTAGGTTTTGGGCTCACCTCGTCTCCTGCTAAAGCTCGACTGAAGTTACCTTCCGATAATCCCCTGTGATGAGCTTTAGTACCCGATTTTTCAACCGATGTTGAGGTCGGACTGGTGCATATTTTTGGGTTGGTAGCTTCCGATAGGTGAGATATATCAGACGTTGAATTATGCGACGATTTATGTAATTTATTGTGGTCGGATGTAATAGGCTTTGGGTGCTCTGACAAATGTTGCGAATTAAATGTCGCAGATTGAGCTTCAGACACTTGATTAGGAGGTACGAAAAAACTTTTGATATCGCTTGATGGTTTGGCAGAAATAGCCGTCGAATTTTTGTTGCTATTGTTGCTGCTCATATCAAATTCAAGAAGCTCCTCATCGCCATCGGAGTTATTATTATTGTTTGGACTAAAGTTGTTACTATCCAAATCTTTAGATTGTGCTGGGTTAGATGTGGGCTTCAAAGATTCGTTATGAAGTTTACTGGATGATTGAGACACATCCTTATGGTCTCCCATGTCAAATTCTAGCAATTCTTCATCATCAGAGTCTGTTGTTTTGGTACGCGATGCCATTGTTTAACCAGGGACTGTATACTCGAAATATTCAAAGATTGATTCTTCTGATTTCCAAAAGGTCGCGTCAAACTAGTATCATTACTGGTAATAAATATTGAATGTAACGTAAACTATACCTTAATACCGACTGTAATATAAAGGAAAAGACAAGATTCTCTATGATATGATAGATTAAGGAAACACAAAGGAGCTCAAATCTCCAGGAATATTGTAAAAACAGATCACACATAGTTGTCGATTAATGCTACTACTGGGCTTAGCTAAAGGGTAAGGGTGAACTTAGTTTGACACATACACACGGACATAATATTATGATATCAGTAACTATTGATAACTAAAAATATTTATCTAAAGTACAGTAATTATTACATCTCTATGATTTGATATTTTATGGGGGTACCAATGAATTAGCAATTGATACCCCGTATGATTTGGATCACAAGAAATAATACTATGGAGTGAACTTACTGTATGTATAAAAAGTGGAAGAGGAAGGGAATACACAAGGTTATTTACTTGTATCCATGCCTAGACAAATTGTGTCAAAGCTGAATTTGGCTACATAAATATTCATGTGTTATGAAAAACATATCCATACATCCTAGCTACTACTAATCTATCCCACAGATTTATTCTATAATATGCACATATGAGCGCAGTGTGATATCAAGTCACACTTGTTTATCCACCATTTGGGACTTGGATTATAAGGTACACCACCTTATTGATAAATAGACGGATTGAAAATAAATTTCGACTAAAACCATAAAACTCAACGTAAAGTTGAATACAGCGGTCTCAAACGGTTGATACTAAGATTCAGTGAAAATACCTAACTATGTTTGAATATCAATTGTGAATACGCGGTTATTATCTGTTGCTATTTACAGCTGTTAGTAACTAAATGTACACCAATGTATCGGTATTGCTTTGGAAAGAGTGCTAAAGAGAACAATTGATAGGCCAACTTTGGCCCAAGTTAAATATTTGCTAGTAATTTTTTCTTTTTGAGTCCTGCTCAAGAAGCAGATACTGTACAAGCATATTGGAACTGGCTTTTACAAAAGGGCATTTAGATAGGACCAACTATGCCATTAGTTTCATCAAAGTATCAAACATCAGACTATATAAAGCAATGTGTTCACAAATCGCATGTAGAGTAAGTAACTGTTTTTTAGTACCGTCAATCAAAATATAATATTATAGTCGCTGAGCCTAAAAGATTATTTCTCTTATATGCGAGGTATGATGAAAGCAGTATTTAATCATGACTAGATTAATTATAATATTTGAGCTTTTAGGCACCACTCAAGCAGCAAAGAGACTCCCGATATCCGTAAATACAGCAAAGTTTTCAAGTACAATATATACACCGGTAATCAAATTTTTTAGAAAAGAACAAAAGCTGTATTGTGACCGAAAGGCAAAAAAGAAGACCTAATACTTTTACTTGTCCTCCTTGCCTGTTACATTTCCTAGTGTTTGAATTGGTTTATACGTACTATGCCTATGTATTGGTCAAAGACGTCATTATTTGCATTGTAAATATTTGAGAAAGCACTGGGCAACTTTTATTCGGTTTTGCTAGTTTTTGTCTATGCTTGTCACAGATGAAGTCTCACGACAGATCCATTTTTCTGGTTATTTATCTTCAAGAACCAATTAATTTTGTAAGTTCCTTGCTTATATATCTTTAGAGTCCCGTCTGGCATTATTACACTAAAAACTCACGTAACTCATTTGAAAACTCTACAAACTTACAGTAGGCCGTAAGCAAAAAGATTGAATAACAGCACCAGTAGTGTTTATAATCTTCAATTGATGATTATAAAACAAAAGTATAACATGCAGTAAATGTATACGAGATCAGGAGCTTACAGGGTACAGAGAATGTAGAATTTGGCTTCTATTACAATAAATAATAATGTACCCACAACATAATTAAGCCAATGAAACCTCAAGAAATTAACAATACAATTGTGTATAAAGCATGCTCAAGCATAACGTGTCTTTGAATACGTTTGAAACCCACTGAAATTTGCAAAGGAAAATATTTCATTGAATGACGGTGCATCCCGTATGGTTACGAACCAAACAAGAATTGTTCACCAGTAGACATAGGGTCCGGCTGCTTATTTGTAAATAAATTGAATTAACATAAAATCAAAATGCAATAAAAATGTTATCTTTTTAATAGGTGTAAAAGTCAACTCAGTCAACAAAATTTGTTTATAATTTCATTAGAAGTAGATCTTTCATGATTTTTATGACAGTAAACAATGCAAAATCTAGCATTTGGAGTAATCTGAAAACAGTTGTCGGTTAGATTTTTCGCCTACTTCCGACATATTATAGATACTATAAAGCTTTTCAAAATAATAATTAGGACAGAAGCAATATGACCATAATCCTGGAGTCTCTCTTTAAATATCAATTAACCTAATGTCCAACAAAAAACCTATAAACTCCATCACTGAAATACTAAACTTCAAGCCTAAATGAAGCAAAATACGATATTCACCGGTTATTCTACAGTACGTAAAGTAGATTGGATCTAAAAAGATTTGAAAGAGGAATGCAACTTTTTTTTTCAAGATACGAATACCTACAGATCTTTAGAAATTATGAGAAATACAGTCTTTCATCTGCTATTCTATGTCTGAAAATAGATTGAGTCGACAGAATGGATTGCTTAAATATTTTGCAATATAAATAAATTCATGGTTCAGTCATGGAAATTTGTGTGATTCCATTTAGAATATCATACTTTGTACCTCCTGATCTTGAGCTTCTTGAAGTGATAGTTATACTCATAGCTTAAAAATTCTTTCTGGTGTATATTTATTCATAAGATTATGATACTTTGCTAGATAACTTGAAGCAACATTCACTGTTCGTATATAATTGGAAAAGTTTAATGTACCAGTTGTTCTGAGGTCTTCCATGCTTTAGAACCGAGACATGAACTTCCAGACTGAGAACATTTACTTTAGGAAAATTGAGGAAAAAAGTTGTGAACCGTTTTTGTATTGTATAAAAGAAAGAAATATGAATAAATAGAAGTACAGATCCTAAACAGGATGATTGCACGCATTACAAGTTTCAAGCTTTAAAAATTTACTGGTAATAAAAACATAATTTGGAGATTAGTACTTGTGCAATAGTTTATATGACCTGAAAATTTTGATTTATACTGCTGAAACGTTACCCGGCTAGAAGCACCTTTTGAGTATAGGCTTTTCTCAATTACAGGTCACATAAGTCCACTTTAGGAAATAAGTTATGAAAACCTCTCAGTATATTTCAGCATACAGAATTTTGAAAAGTTTTTTGAAATTTCTTTAACGGAAATATCGTGAACAGATACTTCTTCCTTACATCCATAACTTTTCATCAGTTACTAAGTCAACACTTGATTCTCAAAGATAAAAATGGCCCCAGTTGTATGTTGAAGTCGAAGTCGAAAGCACGCTTTGCTGCTCTTGAACTTATTTTATGTTTGTTCTGTTAGTGAAGCAGTAGGCAGTTGCTAATGTAGTATTATAGAAGTCCTCCAAGAAGAACCAAAAGGTTGCTAAGAAGGTATGTTGCATAGTGATGATTTATTGAACTGTTGAACATTTTACTAACATTATTTTAGTTTGTTATCAACGCTGTTGCTAACAACGACAACGAAGTTGTTGACGTTGCTGACTTCGAAAAGTTCCTTGTTGAACACATCAAGGTGGAAGGCCGTACTGGTTCCCTTGGTGACCTCATCACTGTTACTCGTGAAGGTAACAAGATCACCATTGTCTCTTTGACCAAGTTCTCTGGTAAGTACGTTAAGTACCTTACCAAGAAGTTCTTGAAGAAGAACCTCCTCAGAGATTGGATCCGTGTTGTCGCTTCATCCAGAAACGTTTACGAACTCAGATTCTTCAACTTGGCTATCTCTGATGATGAAGCTGAAGAAGAAGCTGATGAAGAGTAAATTCTTTGTCATAGTATTCCTAGACTCTAAAAATTTTTTTTAATGATTTGATTTGTTTTTTTCGCATGTTTTAATAACTTATTTATTTTTCATTTATTGTTTTCCTTGATTGTGGTTTTGTTCCATTTGATACTTGTTCACCTTTTTCACAATTGTAGCTAGTGACAAAGTAATCATGTGTTGAAATCTAAATCTGGTCTTCAGATAAGCATGCTGTACAGTACGGTAGCCTGTACCAGTATTTTGATCTTTTTTTGATGTTTTGCAACTTTGAAATACTGGCAATGTTTTGGAGTAGAATATTGCAACCTGTTGTGTTTGCTATGGAAAATATGAGAAACAGGATCATTAGGTAAATTGGCTGAAATCATCACTGTTACGTTGGTAAAAATTCAACAATCGTAGACATCTCAACCAGACGCATGCAAGGTATGAATTTTGTTTTTCGTACAACCTATACTAGCTGTGCACAATGGTAAACATGTTAGTGATAAGGTACTTAATTAATTTGAAAACGTCTGTGTCGAGAGAATATTTTTTCCTTTTTTGTCTACAAACCGATTAGTCAATTTGAATTTCTCATTCTGTATACCAAAGACTGTTAACGAGCACACAGTCTAAGAGCACTTTTGCACAATTTACCGGTAGTTAAGTTCAAGTCAAGTCGGCTTCTTTTGTAGACAACTAAACAGTTTAATCCTTTACAGATTTGTTTAAATTGAAGTATTGGTATCTGTTTATTGTTTTTAAACATTTGCTTACGCTACCAGCCGTAAGTTACTCCCAATGTATACATACCAGCTTAATTCCAAGTCAAGTAAAACAGTCATCAAAATTTATCTATTTAGTCAGAACCTCATTGAAAGTACAACATCGCTCATCTAAATTCAACCTGAATTGAATTCGCACACTAATATAGGCACATACGAAACACATCAGTCATCTTGGCTCTTTTTGAAATGAACGAAGAAAACAAGTTGCAATCCAAATCCTCCAAGCCCAGGCAAAAACGTCCGGCCGATTCACCTGATGTTAGACTTTCTAAGAGTCTCTCATACATCCTTCGTCACGGAGCAGTCAAAGAAAAAGTGCCTATAAACCAAGATGGCTATATCTGTTTGAAGTTCTTAATGTCACACAACAAGTTCCGAAACTCGAAACCGGCCGACATTGCCAGAGTTGTTAGAGAAAACAATAAGCAACGGTGTGTATTTTGAATATATGCCACAGGACTAGTTTAGACTAACGATTTCTAGGTTCAAATTATCTTATATTCCAGCAAACCAGTCCGACACCAAAGAAACTGAACTCACGAACAACTCAAGTCTTGAAAATTGGTTTATCAAGGCTAATCAAGGACATTCTCTGACAACCGTCGAAGTAGAAATGAAACCTTTACAAAAGTTGGAAGACTTCCCTACAGACGTAGTGCATGGAACTAGTTTAAAATCTTGGGAACTAATCAAAACATCAGGGCTATCCAAAATGAACCGTGTTCATATTCACATGGCCCCTGGAAGATTAGGCGAAGAAGGTGTGATAAGTGGGATGCGGGCCAGCAGTCAGGTTTACATTTACATCGATATACAAAAGGCTCTTGGCAATGGAATCAAGTTTTACCGCTCTGAAAACGGAGTCATACTATCTCCGGGTAACGAAAAAGGCTTAATTCCACCAGAAATGTTTTTGAAAGTTGAAGACAAAGAAAAAAATTCTATTAGTTTCTTATGATGAAAGATTATAAGTAAGAATGCAGTTATTATGTTGACCAAAGAGAATAGATAATCCGCAAAGTAAACACCTAATCGTGAGATGTTATCACCTCAACCACCGGTGTGCTCCTTCCAAAGTCAATTCCCATAGAAGAAAATGAGAGTTGCCTACCCACGTCTTCTCTTAGCTTAGCAGTTGGGAGCTGCATCTTTTCATTCACATTTGCATCATTGGTATGTTTGTCTTCACTTTTGTCACCCTTTTCTGATCCCATTTCTTTCTTTATATCATTATTTTCTTTCGTTTCAGTGTCCGTATTATTCGTAGATAGGTTCTGTGCTTGATTTGATGGATGATCCTCTGATGACTTATCTTCCTCCAATGTTTCGAATATATGTGGAAATATAAGTGTTTCAACGTCGATGCCCCAAATTAAATCTAAGTGCTCGTGGTTCTCAATTTCAATACTTATCGTATCCTTTGGCAACTCTTTGAGCATAACATCAATATCAACCAATGAATCACTACCTCCGTATATCAATTTAATTGAAGTTGTGATATTTCTAGTAGGGAATGAAGCAACCCTATAGAATTGTGTATTGTTTCCCCTTGACAAAGTTGAATCGCATTCGTCGTCATACATGTGAAACCTGCCGTCCTTTATAATCTGGAACCAGTGAACCACCGCTTTAACACTAGTGTAAGAGTACAAATGTGCATAAGCAACCAGCTTCTGAGCATACGATATGTTTTTGCTTTTCCAGTTGAAAAGAAATGACATAGAAGCATCAATAGTTCGAACAAATAAAGGAGGATACATTATTGACTGCCAGAATGTCGTCGATTTTAGAATGGCTCGTTTTCCAAAAACAAGGTACATTAGTGACGGAGAGGCTCGCATTAAACTGTCGACAATATGGTTCGTGAGTCCCGGAGGAGATATTGAAGGTGCAATAGCTATAACTTTGCGAATACTTTTGTTTAGTGAAGGATTTATTGAAAGGCTAGCAAGAGCCTGTGACGATCCTTGTGAGAAACCAATATAAACAAGACTTTTCTGACCCACGATATACAAAATATAGTTAATGGTATCAGGGATGTCGTATAGAGCAAAGTCGTCTATTGAAAAGTTCCAAAATGCTGCAGATTTTGCATTCAGATTAACATGTTTTCTGGAATATTTGTTTCCTCTGTTGTTCCCGAGCCAAACGTCGTACCCCATATCAGCCAGTATAAAAGGAAGACACTTTTTTGGGTCAATATTGCAAACCCATATCTCACTGTTCATGAGAAGCCCGTGATGAAGGTAAACAATAGGACGTTGGACCTCTGGAGGTTCCATTCGCCAGTTGGATCCTTTTGGACCTCCTATTCTATGAATTCCCAGCAAGTATCCATCTGCAGTTTTCACAACGTGTTCCTCAGCTTCGTACCCGTAGAAATTACACATAGCAACGAAGTTTGGAGCTTCACTCATATTGTTCACTATGTCATCCAACTCAGGGTCTGCAAGGATGACATTAATCCCACTAGAAGGTATGAGTTCAAAAATTAAAGATGTCAAAATACTAAAGACTTGAATAACTGAAAACGGTAATATTGAAGTTATCAGTGAAAGCGTCGATTCGGTGACAACTAGTAGTACCGAAAAAAGTAAAACCAACCATTCTAACATGCCAATATTTCCTAAGGTAGGCCCAAAAAGTTTTAATAAAACCACTGCCAATACAAATGACCCAGCAAGAGCTACTGAACTTGTCATATTTTTGAATGTTAATCCATATCAGTACTCAAAAGTAATATATCCAAGAGAAAAAATAAGTAAAATTGAAACGTGAGAGAGAGGTAAAAGAAAGAGCGATTAAGATACTGACAGATCCAATTAATTAAATCAGCTGGCTGTATATGTCGCGTACGTTAATGAGGGTTTGGGTTACAGTCGGAACACCTCTGGCACTAGTGATAATGGTTATGACTATGATTAATTGAATTTCGAACATTTTCGCGACGGACTTAAAGACCAATGCTGTACTGATCAAAGTATATACATTAAGATACTCGATACTCGAGCAAAATACAAATGGATGTGCTGCAATAAAATTTATCGCCAGAAACTCCAACCAGAACCGTACTTGGGACGTTCCGCAGGAGCCGAAGCGGCTGTAGAACCTTTCTTTTCAAGTTCAGCTTGTGCAATATCGACGGCTCGAAGGATAGCTTCTTCTTGTTCTTGTTTCACCTTCTCAGCTTGAATATAGTGAACTCTCTGGGGTCGTTGCATACTACTTTGGAGATCTTCTTTTTCAGGTGCAATGAACATCGGATCTTTATCCATCTTTATCTGTTGCAACATTCCGCGTGACTTAGAATTGAGATCATCTAGCTGTTGATCAGATAAATTTCCAAACAAGTATTGTCGTACTCTTAATTGCCATCGATACGGAACTGAAAACACATTATCGTAACCGTCATTCCATCGATGAAAAAATACGCCAAATATGACCAATCCTGTGCCCAAGAATGTTGCTGTTAATCTAATGCCCCTATTGAAGCTGTCATCCCCAATTCGTCTGAGAACTTTATATTGACCGGGGTAAAGATCACTAGGGGGTCTAGGTGTATAATTCAATCTCTTCAGTTGTTCCTTTACAGATCGATAGTTTTCAGGCTCTTGGGGCCTTATTGTCCACGACCTCTTTTTACCAGGAGTATCAAATTCAGAGGGGTATCCTTGTGGAGGACGAATGTCAGTGGGATCGTAAGGATTATATGGTGCTTTAGGAGGAACCCATCCTGGAGGGTTGGCTCTTCTATCGTTAGGCATGATATTATTAAATGTTTGACGTGAAAGGATTCAAGGAATCAAAACGAAAAGATTTACAATCAAAGTTGCATTTTGTTATTACAGGGTCACGTGTATGAGGTCATGTGCAAGTACACACATTCAAGGTGGAGAAACTCGTCTAAATATGTATCCTCTTGAAATCTTGATTCATTCTCCTTTACTTTTCTCTAAAATACGAAGGGGAAGATGAATACATCCTTGTTGAGATTTTTATCTCTGTTCTCGCTGGACGTGCTGGATACACGATTAGATCCTCCATTGGATGAAAAAAAGCGACAACAAACTATATCCAGAGCAGGCCCAAACAGATGGGGAACGCCTGAATTTTTGATCTATGGATTGATTTTTTTAGTTTGTGTTCCTTTGATGTTCAAAGCTGCTATGGATGCCAGCAGATGTGAGCATCTCTTGCAATAGCTTTTCTATGGCCACCTTGTGCTAACATACATAGCGGATAATGTGAATTATGAAAAATATGCGAATCGACTTTCAGAAGGATGGATGTTTGGACGAAAAGTGGTAAGTTATAGTTCTCTAGTATACTTTAAATTCGTGATCTAACAAAAATATCTAAAACAGGACAACTCTGATTCACAATACTCTAACATACGAAATAATTTGCCCCTACTGTTTGGTGTTATAATTCTTCACTTCCTTCTACAAAAAGCGACAAAGCTCATAAACATTTCATGGGCTCAGTTCAATATACTATTTAGTCTAGTTTTTCTTTTTGTGATCCATGGAATCAACTTAGTCAAGATAGTTATTCTCCTGACAATTAATTATCAGATAGCGAAGAGAACCACAGGGAAAACTACTGTTATTGTGTCTTGGGTGTACGGAGTTTTGCTGCTATTTTTGAACGAGTTATATGAAGGGTACCCTTTTTCAAAAGTTTTTCCTCCTTTAGCTGCATTGGATGCTTATGGAGGTTTGATGCCACGGTGGGATGTTAATTTCAATTTTTCAATGATTCGAATGATAAGCTACAATATTGATTATCTCCAAGCAAAATCCATGGAGATCAAATCCGTCAAAGACAAAGACGTAAGTACTTCTGTGTTAACTCCCTGTGTTGTACAAAAATTGACCGTTCTAGATAAAAAAGCCTTTTGAAAAAGAGATGACTGAAAAACAAAGAATTGAGACACCGTTAGAGCTGGATGAGTACTCTTATTATAAATACATGACATTCATTCTTTACTCTCCATTATATTTGGCTGGTCCTGTTTTGACCTACAACGACTTTTGGAGACAGGTAAGTTTTTGACGTCTTCTTGAAATGAACTATTGCTGACCTTCATGTCTAGTCTCGATACAGGCTGCCTTCAATAAGTATCAGACGGGTAGGGCTATATGCTTTACGGTTTTTATTCTGTGTACTGACGATGGAGTTTATTTTACATTTTATATACGTAAATGCCATCTCGCAGACAAGAGCATGGGAGAACGATACACCATTCCAAATCAGTATGATTGCATTGTTCAATCTTAACGTCATTTGGCTGAAACTTTTAATTCCTTGGAGACTTTTTCGGCTTTGGGCTCTAATGGATGGAATAGACCCCCCAGAGAATATGATAAGATGCGTGAATAACAACTACTCTGCGCTCTCTTTCTGGAGATCCTGGCATCGGAGTTTTAACAAATGGAGTCTCCGTTACATTTATATTCCACTTGGTGGATCTCAGCATCCAATACGAAACTCGCTAATTGTGTTCTCCTTTGTTGCTATATGGCATGACATTCAATTGAGACTGTTATTGTGGGGATGGCTGGTGGTTTTATTCATTTTACCTGAGGTGACTGCTGGGCTTCTTTTACCGGAGAAAAAATATGGCAGTTACAAGTGGTATCGACATGTGTGTGCTGTTGGAGGTGTTATTAACGTTTGGATGATGATGATAGCAAACTTGATTGGTTTCTGCACTGGTCTCGATGGAATGCAGGATATGCTAAATGACATGTTTAAAACCAGTGCTGGACTTTCTTATGTGATAGTTTCAACGTGCGCTTTATTCGTGGGAATCCAGGCCATGTTTGAGTTTAGAGAATCTGAAAAAAGAATTGGTGTAAACTTGAGATGTTAGAATAAGTTCACTTATATTTTTGCATAGTAAAGTCAGTATAATAGTAATTTTTACTAATTTATATCTATTCCAAATGTTTCAAAATGCTTAGGCTTTCTACAGAGATTGTACATGTAAACTAGAAGAGACGTATTTTGTGAACACAGTAATTGTCACCTTGGATAGTTAATTGTAACATTATAATATCAATAGGCACTTTGATCCCCAATGGTACCGTTTCTCAAACCGTTTTCAGACGGCCGTCTCAACTTTTGTTGTTGAAAGAGTTGTTTTGACACAAGCGATTAGTTCGGCTAGGCCATCAGCCTAAAGAAGCTACTATGCAATAACACCGCAAGCCTAGAGATATGGAGTAAGTACTAGCGTTATTCGAGCACTTTGAAAACAATTTTTAATGGAAAGTATCGATAGTTAAGTATTATTGCGATAACTATCTCTGTTAGATGCAAGGCTGAAATACGTGAATATTTTCTAATGTAGTAATGCCCTAACCCTCTTTTAAACACGTAATATTTTCTCTGGTTTTTTCAAACCTCCACCAAAAAACTATTGGAAATCACCACTTTTTTGAATTGGGAATTTAGGGAAAATAAAAAAATCGCGATCAGAACGCTTAATTATTATTTGGAAAAATCGCGATTCAAACGCTAGTTTTTGTGTCAACGCTTTGGGGAAGAAAACAATGACGTCCAACTCACAACCCAACAACCATCCACTATTAGCAAATTCTTCGTTGACTAAAGTCAATGGAGAAAATGTCACAAACGAAAAGCCTAAAAAAGCGAGTTCTGATAAGTATATCCCCTGGCCTGAAAATAACGATCAGTTCCAACTTCTACTTTTAGTAAGTGTTTATATATTTGCCAACAAAAATTCAGTTTACTAATTCAAACCAATCTTAGAGATGGAATGCACTAAAATCAAAAGGAGCGAATATCACCAATCACGCTGAATTTCGTGCTATAGTTCGTGTTTTGAAATCGTTAGGTCAAGAGCAAGTCAAGTACATTGAGCGTAAAGAACAGTTGAGTAGAATCAAATCGTCAGGTAAGTTATTTTTGATTGTCCTAACACAATATGAGCTCAACATACTAACTCTTCATAGAAAATGCCGAATGCAGGATAAATATAAACTTGCTGAAAACTCAGATACAAGCATATCAGCTTCTCTCCAAAGGTGTTGACATAAACGACTCTATTCAAGGTGCTTTGCTGGGAACAGTATCAGAAGCATATGTTAAATCGACAGTTGAGCATTCATCCACGAAGCAGAAGTTTACCCAAAATTCATTAGGATCATTGAATTTTTCCGAACGTGTAGCCAGAGCAAAAATATCGCCACTAGTACAGAAAGAAAAAATGCATTCAGTGACTGGAAAGAATGAAAGGATTATATCAAATCGAATCATGTCACGCCTCGACCAATTAAACAAACTTCCTTCAAATTTGGGGACCTTAGATTGCCATGATGTTGATCTTTCGCCTTCAAGTAATCTGAATCGAAACGAAGATGAGTTCAAGACCAAAGCCTTGACTGAGCTAAAAAGTTTATATCTTTTAACGAAACAAAAGGCTTTACGGCAACATTTGGTTTTCAACATGGCAAGCAAATCGATTGAACTGGCGGAGGGGATGCACTTAAGGCACAATAGTGTACGCGAGAAAGAACCTGTATCACTAGAGCTTCAAACAGATATTGTGGAATCACCTAGCATAAAACCAGTTACTAAGGAAACGCAATTCAGAGTTTCGAAACAGAATTCATATGTTGATTCAATTATGGAAATAGCACAACAAATTAACGATGAAGCAAAAAACAGAAGGAATAGGAGAATGAGACTCGGTCGATCGATATCTATTGCGCACTCTTCTATCGAAAAGGATGAACAAAAGCGGCATGAAAGAACAGCAAAACAACGTTTACAGGCCTTGAGAGCTAATGATGAGGAAGCTTATATCAAACTTCTCGATCAAACTAAAGATACGCGAATTACTCATTTACTAAAACAAACCAATGCGTTCTTAGATTCTCTTGCACAAGCGGTTAAAGTTCAGCAAGCAGGCGTGGATAGTAATGAACCGGAGGAAGAGGAACCAGTGGATAAAGAAAATGTCGATTATTACCAAGTTGCACACAAAATTAAAGAGGAAGTTACTGTGCAACCAAAACTTCTTGTTGGTGGTACTCTGAAGGAATATCAGCTTAAAGGTCTACAATGGATGGTTTCGCTTTACAATAACAGACTAAATGGAATTCTTGCTGATGAAATGGGGTTGGGAAAAACAATTCAGTCCATATCGCTTATTACATACTTAATCGAGGTCAAACGGCAACCTGGCCCTTACCTTGTTATAGTTCCATTAAGTACTATGACTAATTGGAACAATGAGTTTGACAAATGGGCACCAGCCGTCAAGAAGATATGCTATAAAGGTGTTCCAAATGTGCGAAAAAACCTTCAAGCACAGATCAAGTCTGGTGACTTTCAAGTTCTATTAACAACATTCGAGTATATTATCAAGGACCGCCCCATTTTAAGCAAGATCAAATGGGTTCACATGATTATTGATGAGGGACACCGAATGAAAAATACGCAATCAAAACTTTCCTATACTCTCACCACATATTACAGCTCTCAGTACAGGCTTATTTTAACAGGTACGCCGCTACAGAATAATTTACCAGAGTTATGGGCACTGCTCAACTTTGTGCTACCCAAAATATTCAACTCTGTTAAAACATTCGATGAATGGTTTAATACTCCATTCGCGAATACTGGAGGTCAGGACAAGATAGATTTAACTGAAGAAGAAAGCCTTTTGATTATTCGACGTTTGCACAAAGTTTTGAGACCGTTTTTACTTAGACGTTTGAAAAAAGATGTCGAAAAAGATTTACCAGATAAAGTTGAAAAAGTTGTCAAGTGTAAGATGTCTGCCTTGCAGTCTAAATTATATCAACAGATGTTACAGCACAACGCTTTATTTGTCGGCGAGCAAACGAAAACTGGTATGAGAGGTCTCAATAACAGGATCATGCAGTTGAGAAAGATCTGTAATCATCCATTTGTCTTTGATGAAGTTGAAACACTTATTAACCCTTCAAAATCCAATAACGATAACTTATGGAGAGTGGCGGGAAAATTCGAGCTTTTGGACAGAATTTTGCCAAAGTTCAAAGCAACGGGACATCGTGTTCTTATGTTTTTCCAAATGACACAAGTTATGGACATTATGGAAGACTTCTTGCGCCTTAGAGGCTTACAGTATCTACGTTTAGATGGTAGTACTAAAGCGGATGATCGAACATCGTTGCTTACACTTTTCAATGCCCCCGATTCACCTTATTTCGCGTTTTTACTAAGTACTCGTGCCGGTGGTCTTGGGTTAAATTTACAAACCGCTGATACTGTTATCATATACGACACTGACTGGAATCCTCATCAAGATTTACAGGCACAGGATCGTGCCCATAGAATTGGGCAAACAAAAGAAGTTAGAATATTGAGATTAATCACTCAAGATTCTGTGGAAGAGGCTATTCTGGGCCGTGCTCATGCAAAACTCGAGATAGACGGCAAAGTTATTCAAGCTGGAAAATTCGATAATAAATCTACAAATGAAGAACAAGAAGCGTTCCTAAGATCTCTCTTAGAAGCTGAAGAATCTCGCAGAAATCAGAAGGAGGACGATGACGAGATGGATGATGAGGAATTAAACGAAATTCTTGCAAGAAGTGAAGAAGAGGCAGAATTATTCAATCAAATAGATAGAGAAAGAAATGAAACCAGTCCTTATGGTAAAGGAAAGGAAAAGGAGAGGCTCATGACAGAAGCCGAACTACCCAATGAATATTCCCAGGATATGCAACTGCAGGCAGAACCAGAGAAAGAAGAAATTTTGGGACGAGGAGCTAGAGATAGAAAAAGGGTTTATTATGATGATGGGCTCACGGACGATCAATTTTTAGAAGCCGTTGAAAAAGATGCTGATTCTCTGGAGTTAGTTATTCAAAAGAAAAGAGATAAGGCTAAACTTCGTCAAGAAAAGAAATCAAAACAGAATACTGAATCTTCTAACAATGAAGAAGTGCTACAAGTACCAGAAGTTGCTGCAGTGCTAGAAGAGCCACAAAAATCTAAACCCCTATCTGTGAAGGTAAAAATAAGTACTGGCTCTAAGAAGCGAAAACGTAGCAAGACTGAGGACTTACCCGCTGACAATAATTCATCGGCGGCCAACGGAACAGATGTTGAAACAAAGAAAGATTTGGAACCTCCTTCAAAGAAGCAAGCTACTGCCTCGTTTAAATCTGCCTGTAACGAACTTTTGACTTCAATCTATACCGCCATGGATTCGAACTCTCGTGTACGTTCAGAACTCTTCAAAGTCCTCCCAAGCAAAAAGCTCTACCCCGATTACTATAGTCTTATCGCCAAACCTATTTCCTTAGATGGTATTAAGAAACGGGTCAAAAATGGCAGCCTAAAAACATTTGAATCTGTCAGGGATGATTTATTGTTGTTATGCGAGAATGCAATGACCTACAATCAAGCGGGATCAGAGGTCTACGAGGATGCTGTAGTATTCAAGGAAATGACAGAAAAGTGGTTTGAAAAATTTGCAAAAAATCCAGAAGTTGAAAAAGTAAGGAAAATACCTAAGGTGAAGATTACTTTTAGAAAATAGGACCATCAAGTTGGAGTGTGAATGCATAATTATTTTATAAACTTATCTATATGATACAATTATCTAATTTTGTTTGTCTAAAAAGTGTGGATCTCGAATTTTTCAGTAGTGAAATCTCTGTGTAACGTTTAGTTCAGTTTTCTGTTGTATACCGAATCTTATATCGGTATTTACTATGCATTGGCTTTAGGCGCCATTTTTGAAATTCTGAAAAGACATAATAATACATGTGGAAGTTGATAGTAACAACATAGTTTGGGCCTTTCTTTATTGGCCGTTAGACTTACTGTACTGTGTCCTGCTTGGTGATTTTCACAAAACAATAAATCCGCGACAGTTATTAAACTCCCAACAGTGCTCACCAGTGAAAACGGCCGGGATTCCCCATTATTTTTTATTGGTATTGCCTGTCTCCCGATTTCCCACTACATTGAGAACTTCGCTATTAAATGACACAATCATACCATCCACAGCAGCTACTTGATTTATTCCAAATCACATTCAACACGGCAGATCCTTCGTTACCTTCACGTATACAGTCTGTTAAAGCCTCTCTATATGACCGTGACTACCTAACTGCGTTTGGCAGCAGGTCAAATTTGGAGGCCTACGTGGTGCGATGGTCGCCGTCGCGAGCATTGTGTTACGCCCAGATATTTGAGTCAATTGTTTTGCCTCACCTTCCATCACCTTCATCTTCTACAACGCTTAGAGTTTTATGTGTGGGTGGTGGTGCCGGTGCTGAAATCGTTGGCTTAGCAGCTCTCGATCGCAAAGTAAAAGTGTCAGTGGTGGATATTGCGGACTGGTCGGAGGTTGTTACAGAAATCGAAGGCTATGTACAGCGAAACTGGAGGGGCCATGGTGCGCCGGGGGAGAGAGTAGGAGACGGGCTAGAGAGGGACATGCAAGAATTAGCATTAGAGAAAAAGTTTGAGGTTGAATTTGTGCACGGGGATGTTCTGCGGATTCCGATCGATGTGACACGACTGGATCTGCTAACTTTGATGTTCACTACCAACGAGCTTGTGAAAGAGTCGAAAGCTGGGACAGTGGAGTTTTTGAAGTCGTTGCAGTTGTGTAAGAAAGGGGCAGTTTTGCTGGTGGTGGAGAGCGCCGGCTCATATTCGGAGGTTGTCATTGGAAACAAAAAATTCCCAGTACACTTTCTCATTCATCATATTCTTAGCATGGGTGATTGCTGGTCTTTGATAGGCAGTGAAGATTCAAGATGGTACAGACTACCAAATGGGTTGGAGTATCCAATGAAACTGGAAAACATGAGATACTTTTACAGATTGTATAAACGAAACTGATGATATCTAAAAACATTGTTTATTTTTTTTCCAATAGCAACAGTAGCTGGCTCAGCAGTGTTTGGAATAATCACATAGTAATTGGCATTTTAATGATTTTATAAAGTAATATATATATACTGGCATTCAATATTGGCAGACGGAGTATCAATGGTGAATTTTTCGAACTCATTTGAATGTCACATTGAAGACCCTCTACTTCAAGTCTGCATTGAATTTGCCAATTTGACTTGAAGGATGAGAGTAACTGTTGGTGTTTATTGAAGTACCCCAAAAGAAGACTGTAAATTTATACAGCAGCTTTAGTTATGCGTCAAAAAGTTTAAATTTCCAAAATTACCTCGGCAAAATCGATTTTGCGTTTACCTCAGTCTATCTGTCAATCTTAACTTGATTCTAAGGGTCCAAACAACTCTTTGAATTACCAATACGAATTCTCTAGAGCGAAATATCTCCTCGATTTCTCCAGGTTTTTTATCTTTTCTTACAGCCTACTTTAATAAGACAAATCCGGCACTTTCATACTTTTTGCTTCGCAGGAAAGAAAACATAGCTTAGAACACATCAGATCAGTATCACTAAAATGGTGGCACCAATTGAGTCTCAACTCCACCTGGAGAAGTTTGAAGAAAATCTATTTCGCAGCACAGGCGAACTCTGGAAACCGGTGAATGCGCGTGGTGTGTTTGGCGGAGTAGTTATCGCGCAGAGTTTGATGGCAGCAAGTTATACAGTCCCAGACCAGTTTCATGTACACAGCATGCACTGCTATTTTATCCATGCCGGGAACGCTGATATTCCAATTGTCTATATGGTAGATCGGGTTCGCGATGGGAAAAGTTTTGTGACAAGAAATGTTAAAGCGGTCCAGAATGGCAAGGCTATTTTTATGACTATTTTGTCATTTGGCGCGAAGGCCTTGGGTGGTGGATTGGAGTATCAGTCTGTTTTTCCTGGGTTAGAAGGCCCAGGAATTAGGCCGGTGGAAGAGTTTGTGAAAAGCCCTTTTTCTGGAAATAGAAACGAGAACGGAATTGAAGTTCATATCAACCCTAACGACGGTAAGTATCTTTTTCCTCATTTATATACTATAATATTTCTGTTTTGTAACTACCAAAACTTGAGATCAAAGGCATGTGCTAACTTTTTTTTACGATTAGAAAACTGGGATAAGCAACAACCTTCTGAGCGTCGAGTGAGATACTGGATGCGATGTCTTGGTAAAATCGAAGATCCTAGAGCTCATGTTATGGGCCTTGCATATCTGAGTGACTCACATCTGATCGGTAGTTGTTTAGTTGAGGCCGGGTATTCTTTCAAAGATGTTTCCATGATGGTTTCCCTTGATCATTCAATATACTTCCATGAACCGCCAAAAGTGGATGAATGGCTGATGCATTGTGTGGAATCACCGTGGAGTGGGGATGACAGAGGGCTTGCTATTGGAAGATTCTTTAACCAGAAAGGGAAACATATTGCAACAGTTATACAAGAAGGACTAATACGACTGAAGAAAGATAAGGGCTCAAAGATCTAAGCTAGTTATTTGCTCCAAGCCTGCTGTTCTCTCAGATCTTTTTGGAGAATCTAGCTTGACCAAGTGTTTATAGCTTTTAATATTGCTAGGTATATATTCTTGGATGCTATTATAAATAATTCAATATGTACAAACCCCGATTCCCTTCATCTATACCACCGTAACTCAATTGTTTTTATTGGCCTCTGTAATCATTTTAGTTTTCAGCAGCCTCACATCATTCATAAACCCGCTGATTCCGTATACCTGATTTGGGTCCAACTTCGCATTAGGATTCTCTGTTTCCGGGAAATTCTTGACATATATCTTATCCAGGTCTCCCTTGATTTTCTTCCTTTCCTTATCTGCCTTCAGAAGATAATCCAAGTCTGTAAACGCTTTATACATTACATCTCTGCAAGTCGCAATTGCCTTTTTCTCCGTCACACAAGCCTTCAAGAGTAAAGAGTTGGTTAAACAGTCCATGTATTTCGCCTGAACAAACGCACAGTTTTCACGGACCGCATCGGCAACAGGGGCTCCAATAACGCTTGAGTCGCTGGGGTTGTAGGGCGACTTGGGTTGGAGAGACGACGGCTTAGCGGGGAGTGCTTCGTGGTAGAAAAATTCTAGTTCGGGGGATATGGGGAGAGGTGCAGGGTTTGATGTCGATGTGGATGACGATGAAGAAGCCGTTGCGGAAGAGGGGCTGGATGAGCTGAACGGCCACATGACGTACATATATGAAAAGGTGATGTTATGTTAGATGCTGCGGGATGGAGTAGACGCGAATATACTGTTGCAGAGATAGAGAGGGAAGAAATTTTTGGGTAGGCAGTAGGTTAGTTGTGATTTGGGATAGTTGAGTTATGTCACATTTTAACGTTCAATTAAGTACTAAATAATGCAAACCAAAATGGTGATAATGACATTCCCCCCTAAAAATCATTCGCGTACCGTATTCCACGATACATCAAGTAACAGCTCGAAGTGTACGTAGATTCTTTATGACTTGCCAGTTTCAAACTAGCACTTAAGACTGAGGTAGAAAATATATTGAATTACCAATAATCTGAGCCAATTCACCACCAGTTTGTAAAAAAAGACTGATAAAGAAATATATATATTTCAATTGCGAATTGCAATAGGACTCTCAAGTAATAATAAGTGCAGAGTAACCAACAGTAATAAAGCAAACTTTTATGTGGCAAGTAAAAATCTATGGATGACTTTTAGAAACGATGATGTTCGTGCTGTAATATGGCAGCCATTACAATGATTCAACTACCCTATTGATGGTTCAATATATATTTACTACAACGGAAGAATCAAAGAGTCAACTTTTCTTCAGACAAGCGTAAATATGTAGCTTTTTAAGCAGCTTTTTAAGCAGCATTTTACTATAATTGTATAATACCATAGTATTATACAAACACGGGGAGTAAATCTAAGATAAGAAAACACCATTGAATATTTGGTTTGGTTGGGTATCTCAATAAAAGTGAGTCTAATATGTACTGTATATTAACTTGAAGATGTAGGTTCGAGGTTTCAAATCGAAATAGCACAAGGTCATTATCAAGTTCTGAAAACGCTTGGTTAGGATTGAATATAAATGTCATAGATTTTGCATCAAAATGAGACAAAGGTAACTTTTATGTCTTGCTCCATTCCTATCATTTTGGTGGTCGGTTTCTATAATAACTAACTTGATTTCAAGAAGGCCCAAATTTTACCTGAGATTTGTTGGCTAGTATAAGCCCTCATTTATAATTAAGAACAAAATGGAAGCAAGTCCTATAAAACTTCCAGGACGGATTCTGGACTAGATATGTGTCACCGCAGACACAACCTGGGGTTGGCATCGTTATTTAGAAAAGAATCCTGCACATTCAGCACTTTATGAAACCACAAACGAGTCTGTATAAATGCATTTTCCAATTTGAAGATCAGTTGTTTTTACTACAATATGTCTAAATCGACATGTGTTATTCACCTGAGATTGTAGACTCAGTTTACAGAGCGTCAGAGATGAAGTAATTCTGGTAAAACATCACTGAAGTTTTAAGCCAACATTACTTGTGAAGTTAAAAAGGTATATGATATCAAAGATGATCAGACCTCTAATGGCAAAAGCTTTATCCAACGAAAAAACTGGGAAATAATATATATAGTAGAATTGTAAAATAATTGTAAAATCCATGCACTGTGAATGTCTTGTAAAAAAATAAATATTAAGGTGTATATATCCAATGTTTTTTTGAATAAATTAGTTTTAAAATGCGAATGTCTAATGTGTTGCTAAAAGGAAAGATTAAGCGGAAAAAGAGTGACTTATATATAGATGTTGAAAGATAAATAAAACCAAAAAAACATAGAAAGTGTTGCTGTACATAATATGAGTATGGTGTACGGTGGTTAAAAGATATCTTTGAAGGATTTGATGAATTTCGAGCAATTTAAAGAAGAGTTAAGGGAGATATTTCCTAGGGGTAAAACTACAGTATGGTATAGCTCAAAGCTGTAACGAGTCTCAGAATCTGATAGTATTGACTTTTTCAAACAGAAATTTGAAGGATTTTGGAGGGGTTACATAGTAAATTGAAGTGCCAGGTGGTCGGAACAGTTTTTTTTGAACAGGTTGATAAAATTTTAGATTTGGAAATTTACGTTCTGGATGTTATTGATAATTTTGAGAAAGTATACAGAACTGATAGATCCTGCCACGGACTCTAAATAGCATTGACTTTTTCAATCTTTTTTTTTGGAAGATTTACATATTGCATAGTGCTAAATTCTTCAACAACAAATTGATTGATCAGTAGTATACTAGCTATAGAAAGTCTGGAACTCATCTAGATGTTGTTCAAATGCTGTAGTACTCGATGTTTTTTTGATCTAGTTATTTAAAAAAATCATTTTTGTGAAGTCCACAAAACAACATTAATTATTAGACAATGAGTATTCAAAGATTATCCACAAATAAGAATCGCCTTTTGACAATCTCCGAAACAGCAAAATGATTGTCATATAGCGAATGCTATATATACTGTATGCAGGTTTACATATTGTATAGATGTGCGCTTTCAAAGTTTTCCTACTTAAAGTGACTTGAGTATTAGTTGAATAAAGAACAGAATTGAAACTAACTTGAGTTAACTATAGGCTACTCGTTTATCTAATAGTCTTTATATTATTAATGGTCAAAGTGTGATGCTCCTCTATCAAAGCCTTTTTATCTCACTGGATCAAGCATCCAGTGTATTAAATCTTACTAGAAAAGCCTTTCTATATTGGTCTACTACGAAAATGATAAAGGATCTCTTACTGGACTCCTCAAATTACAACAATCTTGGGGTGTTTAGTGAATAATGGTATTGATGTGTAGCGGAAATGAACTGTCACAAAATCTGAGTAAAGCTTTCTAGTGGGGATTATCAGGCTATCTGTTCCGTGAACTGAAAATTGACCCTTTCGTTTACCTAAATAATAATTGATTTATTTGTTGATTTGTATGACTACTTGAACCTGAGAATTGTTAATATAAACACAGTACAACAAGAACAATTCCCAATAAGCCCCAGAGTCTTTAAAACATTTAGCCCACTAGATATCCCCTTCAAGCCACACCAATCCCTCAAACCCATGTCCCATCACCTCACTCTAAAAACAGTGTTTACGTTCAATTGCACAATAACCCGTGCAGATGCCATTTACTGCACTTGCCACGTACTGTACCTAAAAAGTGGGATCAAAACTATGGTCAAGCAGCACTACTTTTTGATTGAGAACGTAATAGATGCATGCTTGTGTAGGTAAAAAGAAATAAAATGAGAGAATTGGTGATGGAGGTGGAGATGGGGTTCTGGTTAGAAGGTTGATAGATGGGATTTTTGCCTGGATATCGATATGAGGGATAAGCAAATAAACGGACTGAAATGTGAGTGAAGGGGAATGGTAGGTGGAAGGGGAATGGTAGGTGCCTGTTAGAAAACGATATATTGAGAACTTGCAAAGTTCAAGTGTATACTCAAAAATAAGGACTGATTTCAGCAAATTAATGAAGATATTTTACTTTAACTCATTCCAATGCCAAAAGATATGGCAGGATAAGCAATAATTTAAGTTATGAACAAAAAATCTCAGCGGAATATTCGACTTACTGTATTTTAGCAAGCCCATATATTAACACATTCTCCAATAGAAAACAAAAGATTACTAAAAAATGGATGACACGGCATGACACCTACCGCCAAAACTTTCCCTGAAGTCTCCCTCCAACTTATAAATTCGGGTCCATGATCAGCAACCTGCTATAAAAAAGAAGCCAAGTTTACGATCATCCTGTGGTAATCAATCCCTACATATCATCCTTTATTTTTGTACCCAAAATAATAATAAAAAAGGACGTAAATTACTGTGCACAATTTGAAACTTAGTGGATTTGCTTCAATGGAGGTGTAATCAACGTCAAGATTAGTAGGGTTGCTGTATATCAACTGGACTGAGAGGGAATGGAAACTAGGCAACAACAAAGAAGGCGAAATTTCTTGCAGGTTCTCTTTGTAACTTGGTTTCGTGTGTTCTAATTTACAGGAACACCATAAAGTGGTGTATGAAAAAATACAATATATATGGCTCAATAGTCATCATCATTCCCTGTTTCAATTTTGAACGTAGATGTTCAAAGGTTGTCGTATGCTAATTTTGTTCAAATTATATTCCAAATATGGGATTACTGGAAGGTAGACGTCATGGATATTTGTGTACCTGACGGATTTTACTGACGCAAAATTTATATTAGAAATTTTGGTATGTATTACAGTGAGACGGAACCAATTATATATAGCTCTTTGTAATACAAACACACACAAGACGCGTGCTTATGTGGACAGTGTACTAGAGGAAAAGTGCGTGGTGTTATTTTCTGAGGTATAGCTTATTTTAATTCTCATTGGATGAATATCAATATATCTATTGTTTTCTGTTAAGTGTTGTGTTACTCTTGACAATACTACAAAGTTTACTGTGGCTAGCCCGGTGTTACTGTGCAATTTTTGAAGTAGCAAAAAGTTATCAAGTTACCGTGTTTGAAATGAATGTTCTGTCTAGAGATCAGTATAAAAAATGTAAAGTAAATATAGGTATTGTAAAATTGACATTAAACTAAGACAAATATACTAATGAAGTCTCTGATATTCATAGGTATCTATATAACTATAAAAAATTTCTACTGATATTGTTGACTGCAATGATTGGGACTTTTCAACTAGGTCAATAACTGTAAGTGTTACGCTTTTGAATCAAAACCTGTCATGACGAACGGAACCTACTTGCCCAATTATCTTATGGCCAATTCTTTGTAACTAAAAACTTTTTCTCTCACAAAACTTGATCAAAGAAAATAATTCCACACATCTTTGAATATCCCACCATTCTTTAGCCTCTATTGACGTTTCCTAAACCAACATCAAACACCGTCAACCTTTCCCAGCACATTTTCTCATCTGAGATCATTTTCTGCCCCAGAACAAAACAGACGACCCACAACTAAGTAGCATGAGAAGAACAAACATATTGTACGTTTTAGGCATACAAAGGTATTCTTTCCAAATGTATAGATAGATACCTCTACGGTTCCGGTACAAAGGTAAACGGCTTTTCAACGAAAGTAAAACTACAGCACAAAGTACTGTAAGTACTGTGAGTATAAACTCCCAATTTCTTTCTTTCAACGTCCGCGCCTCGACGAAAAAAACGACCCGGGTTCCTTTTCTCTCTTTCAAGTTCTAGTATCAGCACATTTGCATCACCATATCCGAAACTAATCTGGATTCCCAAACCAGCTGCAACGCCTTTGAAATAGCAGCCAAAAAGGCAAGCCATTCAATAAAGTCTCGGATCCTGGTACCTGTAGGTACTGGCACTGTACCGCAAGTAGAAAGCGTACTAAGGGTTCCTACCAATTTGACAGTATACAGTATTTTTATTCCGTGTTTGAGGGTACGGTATCTGGGATAATCGTAGTTGAAAAAGGAGAGAAAGAGTAGTTTTGGGAAAAATAGTTTTTTTGTTCATTTTTTCTCTTCTTCTTGTGAAGTACTAGAAGCTATTTATTTGTAACGCTCTTGGACCGGGGTTGTTGAGAAGACAGTGGAGTTTTTCAAGTAACGGAATTGGGAATTGTGGAAAATATAGCCGGAGAAAGCAATTTGATGGATACGAAGAACTATGACACCAATATCTTTCGAAATAGAATACTGAAAATGTCTACGGACTTGACAGCATAGCTATGAGCACAGTACTAAGGACTACAATAGCTTCGCGCAGCATGAGAAATTGTGTTTAGTTGATCGCGGTCTTTCACTTTCACTATAGTAACAGATATATAATCCCCTATGAGACGTTTACATGAAGCCAAAGCATTGATATTTCTCTTCAAACTGGGCGTTACAAGTTGAAAAGTGTACCGAAATTGAAGCTGATTGGGTAACAGTTTTCTTGGTTTTGCGAGTAAAATGAGTTGCGATAAAAAAATGAGAGTACTTTGAACTTGATTAGACGTAATTGAACCAATTCTGGGTTCGAAGAAAGGCTATTGTATGAGTTTCAAAGTTGGTAGTAGTATGAAACAACGGTCTTATTATTGCTGTAAAAATTTAGCATTGCTTTCTACTGAGAAAAACAGAGCTTCAATTGTTCTGTCTTTCTTTAAATATATGCGACGAATGAGCCAGGGGTTTGTTGGCTGCTGATTTTGTGAGCTTACCATTGGCTTCAAGAACTAGCTCCCATACGTATTACCATTCTGATCTCTTCGATTTGGAAAACCCTACAAACTTCTTTGTACAAAATCAAGAGTTTGTGGAAAAACATTCTACAAATTCCCAAGTTCTCATGTGCAGTACAAAGGTAAGATGTTATTGAGAAATTCACACCAAATTAAAGGTATTTATTTCCAATGATACATATTTTGCGACATCCATGTCCTCAGAAGTACTCATTCACAAATTCCGATAAATAAGGAAAACAATTGTTCAGAAAATACAAGAAGTAGCCTAAAAATGTACAAAACAACAGTCTTTTCACATTTTTTTGTCGCGCACCACTTAAAAATTTAAGACGCACCAAGCAAAAGAGATTTTTTTGAGCAATTTATCCTGTACAAAAAAATGACAAATTCGTGTGGAGTCCATATTTTGGTATAACAACAAGTGACTGGATGTTTTAACTTTTGGAAAATCGTAAAAAAGTAACCCAAACGTCAGCGTGCAAACTGTTTTTGTATTTGTTAGTCGAATGCAATATCAAACAAGTTGTAGATATTTTGGTCAGAATTTATAGCCATACTTGATCGCTAACATAAGCTATTATATAGTAAACTTTGAAAACGATATACTTCTAGGATAGACAAAATGTATTATTACACAAAAACAAAACAAGCTCAAAATCTTTAGGAATGGGGTTGAATTGAGCCTTTTCATAATGTATGCGTAGAATCGAAATTTAAGCTTGTATAATAATATATCTAATGAGAGCTATTGAAGCTACAGCCTAAAGGCTAGACAGCCTTTTGTGGACAAATTCTGAGAAAGACGGTTCATTCTTAGTTAGTTTCTAAACCTTTAACTTGGTGAAAATTTCTAAGTGTGCAATTAACTTAACTTCCCCGACAACAAAACCGGGAAAGTTTTCTTTAACAAAGTAGGAAACTATGTAAAATCTTAGTTGACTTCACGAATCTAGCATAAGATGCTAGTTACTGTTTAGATCCTAAAGAATACATACTCTTAAGAAAGCCCAATTGAAAAAGATAGAATGTAAAAAAAACAACAGCAGCCAACAATCTGACCAATAAGAACACGCCTTTTGAAAGTATCCCTCCACAATGCCCAAAGCCCAACGAGCAACAACCAACCACACAACATTACCTATTATTCTTGCCCGTCGTATCAGATACTATATAAAAATAGAACAGCTAAAGAAAAGTTGAATGAAGAAATGTTGGAAGGAAAGAGTGGATCTGACACGTATGCGCGCTCGATTTTGGCGTAAACTACACGTGCTGATATGGTAAGTCGGAGTCTATTACCACAATTTTTCTTTTTTTCTCTTTATTGTCCTGGTTGCTCAGAGCTGAGCAAGCCATTTGTTTAGAGTGTAGTAGTCCAAAGAATATTTGTCGTGCTATGAAGAAATCATGGAGAGAAAGTTGGTTTTATCGGTGGTGTACTATCGTGTGCAGAAAATAAAAAGGAACTTTTTACGAGGTTTAACAGAAAGATGACATGACTGAAAAAAAATTCCATTCCGGAACTGTTTTCTGGGAAGTAAAAAAAAAGAGGGGGCCCAGAAAATTCTTGTTTTCAAAACTTTTTTCACTCATTTTTATTTTTTGCAACGATTAAACAAAATATGTATACAATCAAACCAACAATCTTGCCATTTAGTTTTTTCAAAAAGGGCATTGAACCTACTCAATTGGCATTTGCACTTGTGTATTGATTGAACTAGTTTTTTGGGTGATGGTATAGCTTGATACAAAAGTCCAACGTTGAAATAGCTTGCAAATCAATAAACGCACCGTTGCTTGAATATACTTATTGTACAGTTCAGGTATAGTTGGGGATTGAAGTGTGTTGTTGAAAAAGATCAGATTCAATGGCAATGTATATGATATATTATGACAATTTTGGTGTTGGTTTTAGCATTTTGTGATTCAAGTATTGTTATACAACTCGCTATCTAGGTTGCTCCAATAAACTAATATCCAGTGAGGAATGAAAAGAACAATGATACTTTTGGCATCCTTACAGAACTTGCGTCTAACGGAACTATCACTAAACCAGCTATTCTTGCTAGTAACTCAATTAGCAGGCTATCCAATTAGCGGGGACCATCGACTTTGCGCATTTTGATATTTTTTTCTCCAGTTGTTACACTAAAGAATAGACGTGCTGTTTGGGGAAATGTACCTGGCTTGGACGTTTATCATGCTAATTAAATAAGATACATCGGTAGTAAGGGATTTTGTGTGATTCTGTAATGAATACTTTGTTTTGTCTGTTAAATGACAGATCAATGATATTCTGTAATTCTAGTGTCATTATTTCTCACCCGTTTCTAGTATGATCGTAAGTCACTGGAATTTATGATTTGGTAGATGCCTATAATCTACTTCGCTTTGTATAACGCACTGACTGGATACCATCTCAAAAGTCGTCTTCTAAAAAGCACCAACAATAACAATAACAAATAAAAAGGATGGCGAAAACGACTGAAAAATAAATAAACTACAATGCAGACTATTGTGTGATGTGTATACTCCAAATTCTTTCGTTTATTTGCTTTCCCACTTCTTTGTATTCTCTGGAAAAAGTTTTGTTGATAAATGAAACCGCGCGTATCTGTAAAAAACGCAATGAACAAAAGGCTCGGTGGTTACAGATTGCCAACCTGTCTTTACAACCACACGCAAAACTTGTCATTATAAGAGTATAGAAATCATGCAGTATCTTAATATAAACTCTCTCGTTTGCAACTATCTGCTCTATACTATACACACTTCTATAAGTTAGAAAAAACATTCCCATAGTTATCCAGTTTTGTTTCCAGTTGCTATTAAAACTTTCAGATTAAACAATTGCCAATCCTGAAATTTCAGAATTTAGACAGGAGAGTATTCTAAGTTTTTCTGCTGATGGAAAAAAAACTGTATATCAGATATAAAATTGATTTAGAGAAAATTAGTCCAGCCGTCGTGGACTCGCAAATAGTCCCTGAATCCTTGACCATTCTTTGTAGTTTCCAAAACCCTTATATTTATTTACCATCCAATCTATATCTCCAATCTACCGTACTAAACTTACTCTTTTACAGCGCACTACCTACATCTATAACTACTTTTACTTACTCTTCGACCACCATCTTACTACTCATTCTCATTTTCTTCAACTTCCCTTCTCACAATCAATGAAGGACCTAATCTAATCCACCCATATTATGAGGTACTGTACCAATATACCGTATTAGTACTAAACCTGGCCCTATCAGAAAAAAAATAGCCATAAAAGAAAATACATAGAAGGAAAATCACGTTTTTGTCTACGACCGTTAGATTGGTCAATATATCTATTCTTTTTCCACCATTTACCCACAGAACTTGGATTTCATTTTCCAGTATATAGACTTTAGTATTATGATGACATTCTTTTTTTTCAAAAAATTATGACGTTTGCAGAAGTTGGTTTTTGCTGTTGAATTTTGGCTTTGGAAAATGAATAGGAACGGGTGAGACGGGTAGGTTGGAAGGTTGGAAGGTTAGACTGATAATATTGTGTCCATGTCTACACATTGGTGTCGGGGTTAATGTTAATCAGGCCGGAATAAAATTCTTATTTGAAATGAATTAGAAACACTTTTTTGTGGGATTGTATCGTAAGATTGGTATTTTGGTGTTGGATGGTGCAATTTTTTGGAAGTCTGGTAGTAAGATAAACGGTGTGGTTGAGATTTTGGGATGTGAACTGGTCTATGACAACTGTGGAGGTGTGTAGTTGTAGAGCAGCTACTAGAGCTATGCACAGTACGTGGAATAAGAAAGTCTATGGAAACGGAAACATGAATATTAAGGGTCTGATCTGAAATTTGCCTGTATTGTTGATAAACTTCCCAAGACCTAATACTAAAATCACAAAAGTACAAAAGTACTTTCTGCCATCTCTGAAATTTCAAACTTCAATTCAGCTCCAGGGACCGCACTCGCACTCGCACACGCACTTGCACTTGCACTCTATCAATTTTGAACCTACCATTACCTTCAACTAACCAATCTTAGACAAAAAGCCGACCTGCCTGTTAATGAACTGATTTTTGTTTGTAATTCTAAAGGGTAGTGATATGCGAGACCTGAGCACACGACATTTGGTGTATGTGCAGTGGTGTCAATTTGGACCAATTGGAGTGCGTTGTTGAACCATATGGGGATTGAAGGGAACTATAATAATAACTAGGAAATAAGTAAAATAAATAAACGCAGTAATCATGGTTAGTTTGTTCTTTTATTCTTGTTTGGCATCATTTTGTTTATAGGGTGCTGAGTGGACAATGATGGAATATGACAGGATATTCGCATTGTAATGGGGGTGTTGGTGATGGTTGTAGTTGGGTCTTGATTAGAGACATATCAAGGCCATGCAATGCCCATCTTTGCGAGCAAATCTACAACACTCTACTACAATCCTAATCATCACAGACAGGCCATTCTTTCAAAAAGAAATAACATCAAATCAAAAACGAATAATGGATTTACGATGTATCTTGCTTAATCAGTTGCGTAACGCATGATTTGCATTTGGATTTTTTTGGAACAAAAGTAGGATGCTTCAAGAGTACATGAATGAATGGGCGAACCTAGTTGAAGGTGTAAAAGTTGTGCGGTGATAGTTTGCCATTGTTGTTTTAGAGGAGTGACTTGTTTGACCGGAACTTGGGAGGTGAAGGGAAGAGTTGTGTGATCTACTATTGCGTACAGTACGTTGAAGACTGACTTTTGTGTTTCTTCAAAGGCTTTCTGGCTACTCCAATGACGAATTCATCTTCCATGGCACAAAGCGTACTTAGCGTAAGTGTTACATGTTTGTTTTAAGCTAAATCTAACCATTCCAAATCCGGTTCAGTCATTTCATAACCCGGGAATATTGAATACTAAAAGGTGCATACTGTATGGTATGGAGATAAAAGGACCTATGGGGGTTTATGTGGGAATACCACCGTAAGTATGCAGGTTGTAATATCTTATTCACACGTTTAATTCACTTGTCTTTACGTGATTCTGTGGGTGAACTATGGAATGGCATGTATTAATTTAATCGTTGGCATATATCTTTATATATAGAGAAGATGTTTGTACTGCTACCTCTGGTATTGCCGTCAGTACTGGTATTCTGAAGATCAATTGGTTCTTTTCGATTGATTCAATCTGGAAACAGATTTGTTTTTAGATTTGTTTTTATTTTGTTGAATTTATTGGGCTTTACCAGAGTAATAATAGAAAAACAAAAAAAAAAGTTGGCTGCCTATTTTGTTTTTGTGTGCATGAAATGTCACCCTTCACCTTTTTTCTACCATTCAGCTTAAGCCCTTTTGACCATTGGCGGTGGACTCGAATGTAACTGAATACTACCTCTAACTCATTCCGTCCAGGACTAAAAAAAATTAGAAACAGAAACAGATCACAAACCAAGCAACAACTATTAGAACACCTATCAAAGATGTTGGTATAGACCCGTTGATGAACAACTTTCGTGCTTGTTTGTTTGGTTAATGTCTAATTTGTGCCTTAATTTTTGTGTATACAAATTTGTCCGTAAAGTTTCTCGAAAAATCGACAATTTTCTTTTCTAGTAATTATTGTCAGAATTATTTCAATTTTGCTGTGAGCTCAAACGCTGCGCCACACTAAGCCAAAATAGGCGACATTATTTAGTGTAACCTGCAGGTTTTTTTTTTATATTTTGGTTTTTAGGTACGCTGCGAGCGGCAGACATAATAGTAGAATCACGTTCTCTTATTACTGACGGCGACGGTCGTCTTTTCCTTTCTTTGGATCTTCGGCTCTTTGAATCAAAGAGTCAATGAATCAATACAAAAGTATTTATAAAAACTATTCCATTTCCTTTAATTTTGTTTACAGTTACCTTTTTTTTTTTCATTTTCGAAATAATTTTTAGGATTAATTTTTTTTTGGTTTTTATTTTCTTCCGAAGTTTTGTCTAATTTAATTTCGATAATTCTAATTATAACCTTTCTTATCTACCACTTTCACTTTCACTTTTACTTACCGTCGTTATCAACCAACTAACCCTTTCGACTTCCATTCATTCTAACCCGCAACCATGAAATACGGTTCTGAATTGTCAAAACGATCCGTGCCTGAATGGAGAGCTTACAACTTGGACTACAATGAAATAAAAGATCTAATCAAAAAAGCTACTTCGCCTAGTTCGACGCAGCAAGACTTTGAAGTTTTGTACAAAGCTCTACTCGATCAGTACAACTTGGTATGTATCACATCTTCCTGATTCTTCATCATACAGCAATTGATCTATTGACTAACCAACTGCCCCTTCCTTTTTCTCGGTTGTTTCTTTCTATTGCACCATAAGATCGGACTGTTTGTGAAAAGTAAAACCGGTGAAGTAGACAGAAGACTTCGTCAAGCGGAAAAAATAGTCAACGCCATCGCTGAATCAGAAAACAATTACTCAAACACTTCTTCACTATCTCTGTCCGATCAGAATGATCTATCCTCTTCTTCACCGCAAAATCCAATACGGCAATCTCAGATCTACAAACTAAGACAAGAGATAGTCCAACTCACAAGAGACGTTCAACGTTTAGCAAGGTTCATCGGAGTACAAAGAACAGGATTCAGAAAACTACTAAAGAAATACAAAAAATGGTCTCAATCAAGCGAACTGTCCGAACGTTTCCTACCAATACTAGAAGCGCCATCTTCGTTTACAAATCAAGACTTTACTCCAATATTCCTCGAACTGTCTTTGCTATACGACGTTTTACGGCAGGCCAAGATAACCACAATCTCTCCAGACGCTAAAAATGCAAGGCATATATACCCAAACAACGAACAAAACTGTACCTTTGACTGCGAAATGATCACCTCCGTTTCAAACTCTCTTATCTTTTGGATACATCCAGATAACATGTTGGAAACGAAAATTACTCTTTTGAAAAATCTAGCTTTGGTCTCGGACTCCGTCGTACCTCCTAATACGGCTGGGTTGCCCCAAAGCAATAAAAATCAGCAAAGCCAACCATCTAATAATAATAACAAAACTAAAAAATCTCATGCAAGGACTGGTTCTTTAGCAAGCCTTATCGACACTTCCGGAAACTCTGCATCCATACCGGAACCAGTCGAACCCCCCTCTGAATTGACCGTCGTTACATACCTCGACAATGCTAAAAAGTTCAACTCTATTCAAACTAGCTCGGAACCAGGTCAAATCAGATCTGTCATTGACCCATCTCTAATCAAATCATCAACACCTGTTTTATGCTCTCCGGTAGGGGGGATCAGGCACTTTTGCGCTGCGAACTTGTCAGAAAACCAATACGAATACATTCTTAAATCAGACTATGAACAGTTGTCTGCTTCGGCCAGATCTATGGACAATATCAGTAAAGTTGCTCTCAACTGGGTGGAAAAACGTCAAGCTGTGCCAATTGCTAAAGTCATCTCACAACGAACTAGATTTAGAAGTCTGAATAAAGACCGTTCCTCTAATGATGAAAATAACAACAACAGAACATCCGGCTCGGAAGCTTCATCTCCAAGTAATTACATTAACGTCCCTGATATTTGGGCCACTATGGATCAGAAAATCAAAGTCAGTAAAAAGTCTGCTCTTCTTAAAGACATTCAATGCGATGATGAAGAGGAAACGGTGGAGTTCCCTTATTGTGTTTTGGAAATTAGATGGAAAGCAATGGAAAAGCCAGCCTGGATTTCAGAGCTGGAAAAATCCCATCTAGTTTATCCTGTTAAAGGGTTCTCTCTGTTTGCTTATTCCGTAGCAAAGTATTATCCGGACGCATTATCTGTGATTCCAAAGTGGACTGAAAAGATTGGATCCGATATTAGAAGAGCGCCCCAAACTGCAAAAGTTCCCAAACGAGCTAATAAATCGTCATCAAACTTGCATGAACAAGGAAAAATTGCATCTCCCAGTGGCATTCTTTTAAACAACTCTGAACGTCAACCTTTACTTAGATCAGCTTCATCGTCGAAAGCTAGTGGATACTACACCAATGGAGAAAGCGATTCAAGTACTAACAACAACAACAAACCAGATCAGCCTGTCGTTAGGTATTGGAACGAGTTTGATGATCCAGAAGATGGCGATACCGGTGTTTTTGTCGTTATTCCTGATGAGGACATGGACGATGGATTCTTTACGGAAAACGATGTTGAGTACCTAGTATCACTGGGTGAAGCTCTTTACGAAAAACTGATCAATGTAAAGACCAAGTTTATGAAATTCATGGGCTACAAAGTAAAAAGAAAACACAGAAATCGCGCTTTATATACCATCTACGAGGACGACGAAGAGTATGGAGAAGGCGAAGGTGACGAAGAAGACACAGAATTCGAAGGCTACTACTCTCCTCGATTCAAGACTCGTGACGCACTCTACGAAAGTCCATCATCATTATCATCATCATCACAACGCGACTCTGTCCTCTCCGTCCTCTACTCGATCTGTCTGTTCCTCTCCGTCCTAATTCTAATGACACTCATGACCGTTCTGGCCATGAACGGCGATAACGATTCCCTCTATTCCATGGCTACTTATGTGTTTATAGTTGCCGGGTTCTTTGTTGCCGTTGGAATTAGCGTTGTGGGAATGGGCCTGTTTATGGTGAGAAATGAAATGCCTGTTTGGTGGCATCAATTGATTGTGTTTGCGACGTTCTTTGGAATCGTGTGTTTTGGGGTTGGTGGTATTGCATGGTTGTTTAGTTAATGGTATATGTAAACGTATGTAAAAATATGTTACGCATGTATTTTTCTCAATCTTTCTTTTTATATCATCCATCTATACTTCTTAAATGTTTCTTCAATTGCTTCTGATTATTCTTAAAGTTCATATCCTGATCAGAGCGTGTAGTCAAACTGAGTCCCCGCACAACATGTTCTCAATGGCACTAGAAACTGTTGATCCGCCTGTACCTTTTATTCACAGGGAGATATTCTGAGGGTAATTATAGCCAAGGAACTGATTTCCCTATACTGCTGCCCTTTTTATTTTTCCATGTGAGAACCACGCATAAAAAAAAAAACAGGGCTGGAAGGTTGGTTACCTTGCGTTGCGTTCCCTTGCCAAGATAAAGTTTTTAGTATGTATATGATCTATGACCTGGGACTTGTGATAGATTTAAGGTACCACTGTTACTTTTTTCTTTTCCTTTTTAGACTTTTGTAAAACTTCGAAAGGTTATTATCTTCGCGAATATACTTTGAATATCACATCTATTGTGATCTATCTTCGAAATATCATACACATATCATATCATGGACAGTCTACGAAAAACAGAACAACAACCACCCGACCCCCAATCCACTTTCCAATCACCACCCACACCCCCGCCCACACCCCCTCCCGTACCAAACAAAGACCTCCCCGAATCCTTGCGCTCCGCGATCGTCGCCAAAGTCCGTTCCGGTCTCAGCATCCGCAAGACCGCTCTCCATTTTCACGTCTCCCCAGGTGCAGTCCAAAGCACGCTATGGCGGCTAAGATCCCGTGGTATCCTGGTCTCGCTCAAACGCACCAGCCGGTCCAGAAAGGCCTCCCCGCAGACCGTGCGCAGCCTCGTCCGCACCGTCCGCAAAGCGCCGCATATGCGGTACATGAACCTGCAGGCGCAGTGCGCCCCGGAACTGTCGCGGAGCAGTGTCAAGCGCGTGATCAGGGATTGGAAAACAGAGAGGTGGGTGCGGGTGTGGGGGATGGATCCGTTGGATCCGGGGATGGTGGAGGAAAGGATGAGGTTTGCAGGGGCGTGGCGCGGGCCCTCCCGGGGTGGTGGTGTATTCTGGGGTGTGTTGGTGGGTCAGGGGTGAGGGAAGTGTATGGAGAATGGTTAGGAATGGAGCGAAGTTGGGTGAGAATGAGGCGAAGGATGCGGTTTTGGTGTGGGGCGCGGTGTGGAACGGGGGCAGATCGGAGTTGGTTGTGATCAACCCTTCCACTCCCGGCACGTACACTGAATCCGAGTACATCCAGGCCCTCACAACAGGGTACCTCCCGCACCATCGCGGTTATACATTATACCACCCACAAGCAGCGGTACACGGTGCGCCCGCAGTGCAAGAGTGGTTCCAGGCGAATTGTGTAGATGTGTTGGAGTGGCCGGCGTGCCTACCGGATGCGAGTCCGATCGAGTTGGTGTGGGAGACGGTGTTGCGGGCTTTGAATAAAGGAAAAGGAAGGGGGATGGGGAAGGTGGTGCATGCGTGGAACGGGGTTGAGCAGAGGAGGGTGGATTGGATTGTGGAGGAGACGAGGGAGAGGGTGGAGGCGGTGAAGCTTGCGAGGGGATCGTATACGAAGTATTAGTGGGTGGGAAGTTGGGTGTTTTGTAGTTGTAGATTACACGGTATGGGTTGTTTTGAATGTTTGAGGTGATTTGGAAAATATGAAAGTGGGAATTAGGAACGGATGATTTGACGAGGTGTGATTTAATCACGCCTGAATTGTTAATGAATGACGAACTGGGAAGTACGTGTGTGTGATTCTTTTTTGAGTAGCCCACTAAAGTAGCATTCTGGACACGGTTTTTCAACAGCTTCTGCAATGAAAAAGAACGGCAAAGCCCAGATAAAACTGTGTGTTTCAAGAATTATTGTTTTAGCACGATTCGTGAAGTGGTGGAGAGTGTGTAAATTGTTAAGAAAAGAAGGGACTGTGTGGAATGGGATTTTTGAGTAAAATGAAGAATGGAATGTATTGTTGTTTATGTAAAGGAACAATGGTTGGGATATGTAAGATATTTTTTAACACTTTTTAATTTGGAATATAGATAGTGATGTAGGATACGCATGGGCGTATGAAGCTTTTGTTAGAAATTATGGGGGTGTATACAACGAAATAGAGTACTACATACTGGTATACCATATTAATATAGATATTGCAGGGACAAGTCTAATAAAACGAACGCTGGCAAAATGTGAAGCTCCAATACATTTGACATGGACACAAATCCTATATGAGAAACTTCAACCAGTCACAATACTCGAATTTACAAATCGATATAAATATCCCTCAATTCTTATTTTACTTTAATAATTATTGATCATAATTTACTGAAATTTTGACTTTACAATATTAAGCACGATACGGGCATGCTGTACAAAAGATAACCTAATTGACGTACAAAAAAGCGGTGAGCGGAGGAGACGCGGCATTTGTGGAATGGTTTCTTTGCAATTGTGAAGGTGTAGTTGAGTATTTGATTGAGATAAGATTATTGAGGTTGCAGGTAATTGATATATACGGGCTAATAATAGTAAAAGGTATGCGACAGGTGAATAATAATGTAGCGATAAAATGGATTGAAAATACAGAAATGAGAAGAGTTATGCAAAGTTCGGATGTGTTGGGTTGTGATATGATGAGATAAACTGCTGGTTGGTTATAAAATTGATATAGAGTTGCTTTATAGAAACAGAGCTTGCTTGATACTTTATAAGTCAAAATACAGAACTGGAGTGTTTTACCAGATTCAATTGGGGAACGTTTGAGGAAAAAGAGCTTGGTAATATACAGCACTTAGGAAGTGGAGTGTAAACCAGTAATCATACGCAATAAATACCTAGCAAATATACGTATTAGCCAACACCAGTACGAAACAATTATGAAATTGAAAATATATCTATTACTGTAGTCACTTAATTGTACTAAAAACCGCCGGATTATAATGAAGAGATGGGAGGGGCCGAGGAAAAGTTAACGGAACAGATATTTCTAGGGTAGAGAGCAAATTGCTGATAAATAGCATAGTAGTGGTACGAAAAGATGTGATAAAAAGATTACTCGCGAGCAAATACTGTAAACAAAATACATATCGTTCTGAAAGACTTAAGGTATCAGGCATCCTTTAAACAGATCGTATTCCACGTTTGAGTTTTTAAACAGTGTTCCTTCATCTTTAACATTCTACAACTTTTGACTATGAAAAACTAAATTGGCGTTTTTGAAGTTCATATTCAACCAGTAAATTTACTAATTCATAGTACAGTATTTAATAGTTTTCTTTTAACAAACTAAGGTACAGGATGTCAAGTGTTTCTTGAAAAAAGTATAACAGAGCCCAGCTTTTGATGATGTTACTGGTGCGTAAGTATCAACAACTCAAATATGAAAACGAATCCAGCACTATATCCAACTAGCAACAGTTACAAGAAGTGTTTTCAATAGGTGGTATTTATCACCTTCTCATGGCAAATCAGTTTGTCAGTTAAAGCTGTTTTTTATTCAGAAAAGATAAATTGGTCTGCAAAGTAGAAACAAAAACTTATTATGAATAGCCACCGTTTACCAAGATCCATAAAAGCATTTCAATTAGTTAATTTTATCGCTTCTTGTTTGGTCTTGTTTTGTTTATTGTGTTTAAATTACTACAAAAAAGCTGTAAGCAGCTCCAAATGTTAGACTGGTAATGTCAGATAAATATAGAAATCAACGCAATATTCAAGGTTTCTATAATTTTTGAGATTTTTTCTTTATTAATACAAGTATGAACCCTTGTAATCCCCGAACTTTTTGGGTGAATATTAACCCAGGTCATATATACGGGAGAATTAATTTTGAGCCAAATAGTCTGGATACTATATGTTAAATGACACTGAAGTATTTCGCAACTTGGGCACTATACATTTTTGAGAGTTATTAAAAATGGTATTGTATTTTTGTACCACTTTATTTCATACAGTTATGGTGTGCCCAGTTTTTCATAGATCTGAATACTAGAAATTCATTACAAACTGTACGATATTACC
Source organism: Geotrichum australiense (assembly GCA_030563945.1). NCBI lineage: Eukaryota > Fungi > Ascomycota > Dipodascomycetes > Dipodascales > Dipodascaceae > Geotrichum > Geotrichum australiense. The sequence goes on along the minus strand of JAJMKR010000013.1, from coordinate 80,238 downwards.
ACTCAAAGGTTGTTTGGAAGGCGCATGTGCAAGTTATTTATGTGCTCTTCTCATCATTTTAATCTTGTACTCTACGATTTTTCAGCTTTTGCCAACTGTTTGATTTCCATATATTTCATCAAATTTTCACTAACCATGAGCTCTCGAAAAAGTCTTGGACCCGCTCTACGTACACGAAAGTCACTTTTACCAACAAGTGTTCGTTCTACAGCAACAACTCCGCGCCACCGGCAGTCCATGCATACTGCGCGACTGCCAGCCCTAACTGCCATTTCGCCTTCTATATTAACCCTTCAATCATACCTTAACACGCATATAAATTATCCTGTTTCCACGCGAACATTGTACGCGCCTACTCAAGAAGAGTTTGCTCAAATATTTACTGTACTGTATAACCGTATTGATCCAGGATATGCGTTTAAAAAGTTTGATCAGGAGTATATATTTGTGTTGACTGCATGGAAATGTCCACTGCTCGATCAGCCAAGAGAACTTGGGAAAATTTTGATTTGGCTTGGAGAAGTAGTGCGCGAAGTTGAAGTGGCGCTGAAAGAAACAGAAGCATCAAGGGATACCCTTGAAGGAGGATTTTGTGAATATGTGATAGATTCATATGGAGCATTTGTCAAAGGCTCTGATACGTTTGAGTCTCAAATGGCAAAAATGATTAAAATTGTTAACAAGTACTGTACTGAGATGAATAGGGATATTTATGAACTGGAAGAGCCTAACAAAACTTTGGAAAGGCAAATCGACAGTCTAAGTGAGAAAATGAACGACCTCAAGGATTTGAAAAGGAAAAGAGATGTTTTGGAGAGTGATAAATTAAAAATGTGGAAGTATATTCAGGTATCTAGAAGAAGAAAATTAAAATGGCCCAAAACCACCCAGTCAATAGACTTAGAACTGGAAACAAAAACCACGCAGCTCAATAAGGAAAAGACAGTTTTGTTAGGGCTACAAAAAAGACTATCAATACAGGGGTTGACTACAGCACAGATAGACTCTTTGCGTCAAGCTTACGTTCATCTACAATCGGATGATCAACGTATTAACACTCAAATCTCCGAACTGACGAATTTTTACAATGAGAAACTGAAAGGTTACAAGTCTATGCAAGAAGGGTTTGCTCAAAAAGTAGCAAACTATAATAACTTATTGATGGACGTCAGAAACATATCAGAATTACCACCAATACATCTAAAAACGTATGACATGGTTGAGTTGTTAAAAGTCCAAAAAGCTCTACGCATGATAGTACGACCCAAACTTCAAGACCATCAAGCAGTTATTCGTTCTGATACAGCGGAAGCTACAGGAATAAACTTTGAAGCAAGGCTAACACTGAACCAATTGGTTGCTCAGCGTGATGCTTTACTTGATACAGTACACGAAGCTCAACAAAAACTAACACAATGTACAGATAGTTGGGACATGTTTGCGTGTGATAGTTTTCAGAGTGACTCGAGATCTAAGCTAATTATACTAAAATCGGGATCATCTATATTTGAAGAAGAAATGAAATTGTTAGATGAAGAGTTGGAACAAATTCAGGCATTAGATCAAAAAATGAGTCAACAAGAACAGCAGTGGGAGTTGCAAAAAATTGAGTATGAAAAAATCAAGTTGTCTATAAAAGCAGAAAAGCGGCATAACAAAAACTGGGTTAATATGGTAGTTAAAAGTGTAGGTGGGTTATGTGACTTTACAAAGCAGTGTTTGGAAAATGAAGTAGAGAACGTTAAAGAGATAGTTTCAAGTGAACAAAATGGAAAGAGGGAAGATGATAGTCTACAAATCATAGTATTAGGCCAACCAAAATTTATATGATACCGATAATGGGTCAAGAAGGAATATCAAGAAGCATCTAGTATAGTCTTAAATACGAGATAGGTGATTTTATAAGATAACATAAAGATAATATATATCATTGTTGGATTTCGTGAACTATAACCTATAATACTGAGGCAAATAAAATCCCAGATCCTATGATTTGCAAAGATCAACAACAAAATGACTTAGAAAAGTACCCATTTTGCAATGAAACAAAGTTGTGAGACAAAAAAAGGGGAAGATAACTTATGATTGGCTTAAAGACAGAGTTTATAAAAAATAACAAGGTCAAATATCTTTGAAAAATACCAATTACTTGGACTATTTCTTCTTCTTGTGAATATGTGCAAATTAGTAAAAGTTACTAGTAGTTTAAGTATAGCAAGAAGTACCCAATAATTGATTAATCCCGAAACGAAACTGAAAAGAGCCTAAAAAAATGACAGTTGAATAACAATAAGAGCTGTACATGCTGTTTTCAGCAATAGGAATATTCCCAATTAAACACTTATATTAAATTTTATGTTCAATTGTAAATCCAGGCACAGGTACAAAAAATAAGGCCGACTTCTTTCTGTATTACCGGCTATATGAAATTGATCTATAAAGAATTTCACAAGCAATCATACTGACAGGAGCAACTATGGCTATCAATTTGCAACGGCATTTATAATTTTTGATACAGATAACGTTTATTGTAACAGGCAGTGTATCCACGAAGAAAAAAGAACAAAATGTCCTCAAAAAAATATGTTTACCGGATTCTCAATTATTCGTAAAATATTATGATAATGTTTTACTTATACCTCATCCTACAATTGTCAATGCTTTATGATGAATCAACTAAAAGTGTATATCAAGGTAGCTGTCATTGTAAAAACAATTATCCCAAAGTATTAACAATTTCATGAATTACTGTCGCATTCATACTACATATTCATTCATAATCAGTTACATATCTCAACATACGTCCATATAAACTATTTGTGTATCATACTCGCACTACTACCAACTACAAAATCTGCAAATCAAAATACAAGCGTTAATATACTAGCTTTATACCGTAAATGCGTGTGCCTGATGGTTTCAAATGCACTTCTGAAATCTATGTCTCGTACTGTCTCTATTCACGTTTCCATTTCGTCTATTTATTTTTTACTTGGACGAAACATCAGAAAAACTCAAGATTGTAAAAAGATCTGATTCATTGTCTCTAAGCCTAAAAGATTATATACAGTAAGTTATATGTTCATCTGCCTTGTATCTACAATGCAAGGTACACGAAACCAACGGATAATCATAAGTTACAATATTTTGCTTTATTATACAAATATAGTCATAAATATAAACAATTGGATACCATCAAACTTTCTGTCGTTTAGCATCGGACTGTGGATCTGAATCATTCGACCGTTTCTTCCCTTCTACGACTTCATCTTCAAACCACTTACTTGAACCATTTTCAAGTTCCTTCTTCCGGGCAGGATCCACCAACTGTAAACCATTTTGACCTTCAAACTGCAGAGATCCATTGATTAATTCTTGCTCAACCGTTAACCTTCCACCATGACTCTGTCCCTCCAACCTAGCTTGCATGCCCTTCGACATTTTAGCTCTCGATTTTTGATCGATTTTAATCTTTCTGATAGACCCACCTGTACCTGAATTTGCAACACCCGAAAATGCAGATTCCTCTTCTCCATAAGCTGCACCCTCCACCCCAAAAGTCATTCTGTTTTGTGCTTTTCGTAACTCTGTTTGCTGGAATTGCTCTTTATACTTTCTTGCCCTTCTACCTCCTCTCTTCTTAGACGGCTGATCCATTGGAATTGGCAAGGCTTTCGGACCTTTATTTTCTGGAGGCTCTAAAAGTTTTTCTATTCTCTGATCAATCTGCTCTTTCCACAGACGGCCCTGTGACCCATCAGGACTCGAGTGGACGAGATCTACCCGGGCAGCCAGAACGAGTTTCCCCGATACAATACGCATAACATTCTTCCTGTAATCTGGTGGTACTGACTGTACGATATCGCTGTGATACAAAAATCCTTGCTGGCGAATTCCGATCCTACCGAATCCAATTGGAACCTGTCTTTTAGACCCGAGTGCCGCTATATTCGAGTTGGGAGTTTTCGCAAGACCCATTAGTCCTCCACTAAACCCAATAAGTTGCGCAGCCGTGTGAGATCCAACAATTTCTGCTAAATTGGGAGCAAACGATGTGAGCCGTGATGAAACAAACTCTGTGATTTTGTGTTTTGCATTGTCTAGCGAGAGTAGCAAATGACATGCGTCAAAGGTAGTCTTGAGTTCACGAGAATTTAGATCGGCGCCTGTTGATTCGAACGCCGACATCGTTATGATCATGAACGTGGCGCCTGAAACAACGCTTTTCAAATTGGTAGAAGCAATATCTTTTAAGTTGTTCCCTATCTCAAGTACAGTTTTGGCGTACTCAACTGGCATAGGGACCAGCGACTCCAGCTCTTTGAACCTTTTTGAGTAATGCTGTTTAATGAACTCATGCACAACCAAAATTTCACTGTCAATCTCAACCGAATATGAGTTTGCCTCTACCACAAGTTTATACCCGTCATCCGACGTAGATGTTGGGTTATATGATTGAATCTGAGATAAGACAGGTGCCAATTTCGACATTAAAGACGACACACTTTGAATGCTCTTCACATTCTTGAAATCAAATCGTTGAATCAAATCGTCCGCGGTGACATCTTCTCCTCTATCAATAAGGTCTTGAAACTCTGGTTCTTTTGATTCAGGTGGTGGTGCATCTGTTAATTCGACATCTTCTTGTACTGTATTTGAATTAGAAACCTGTTGAGAGTCTATATTTTCAAAATGATGTTCTTCCTCTTCATCACTTTCAAGATCAGCTAAAAGTTCATCTGCCAAAGACATTGAGGTATCTTACTTTTGTTTCTATATTGAATCAACACGTTATTGACTTGAATAGTAACGTAATTCAAGAATCCAAGTTGGCAAAAGGAACGAGTATTTGAGAGGTTTGACGCGTAATGTTTCTTCGACATATTCCCAAGTTTTACACTGGGCTAGGGTTATGTCTAGATATATCATTTCACAGAAACATCATTTTGGAATGATTGCAGGCAAAGCACACTTCAAAATGTCATCAATCTCTAGAAAAGGTAGATTTGAACATGAGCGAGATGCTCTTCTTTCAGAAATTGCAGTGGTATGGACTACAAGTCGGTAACTCGTTTTCTCTTTTTCAGTTTTACTAACGCTTGTCTAGTCCATGAACAATGTTCTGAATAATCTAAACGCGTTAAACAGATCTATGGAGGGAGTTGTTGCTGTAGGCAAAGAGTTTGAATCCATCTCCGTTCTGTGGAATAACTATTACGATGGCCTAAAACGCATCGAGCAACAAAATTTGAACATTGAAAAGACTAAGGACACCTAGTGTGTCTTTTCTTGCTTTATTTATTTATTTAATGATTAGTATTACAATTATGACATGAAAAGATATATAACAACAAACAAAAGGAGAATTCCATAATGCAAATGAAAATAATAAAAAGAAGATAAACAAGTCCCATATTACAGCTCTCTATAAAATCACACAGGATTTCTTCTTCTTCTTCGATTTTTTCTTCTGTGCGTTTCCACCTCCAGCTGTATTTGTCACTATTTCAGGGTTCGCTTTCTTCACAGGTTTTTGCTTAGGAGTACCAACGACACCTTTCGGTGCTTCAGAAGTGTCTTTTGCTTCTATAGGTGCAACCTTATCTCCCAAAACCACTGATATAGCTGTATCGAATACTTGGTTAATATTTTCCGACAGCCTGGCCGAACATTCAATGTATTCTTCTGCGCCTACTTTTTCGGCTACGTATTTAGCGTGATCAAGTGTGATGAGCTTTTTTGTGTTCTTCGGGTCTTTTCTGACATCTGATTTGAGCCCGGTAAGAATGAATGGAATGTCTGGGCAAAAATGGTTGATTTCCGGTACCCATTTATCAGTTACGTTGTCGAGAGATGTGGGTGAGTCGATAGAGAAACATACTAACAGCACGCTCACTTCCGGATATGAAAGCGCACGAAGACGGTCATATTCTTCCTGTCCGGCTGTATCCCATAAAGCCAGTTCCACAATCTTCCCGTTAGGAGCATTCACTGTTGTTAAGTAAGTTTCGAAAACAGTGGGCACGTAAACAGTAGGAAACTCGCCTCGAGTATATGTGATCATAAGCGAAGTCTTACCACATCCACCATCTCCGACACAAACCAATTTGAGATTGTAGTCGGGTTTTTGTTCTTGCATCGGTTTTTGTTCTTGCATCGGTTCTTCATGCTGTGTTCCAGATATCGTATGACGGTTATTTAGTGATGGAGAATCAGTAAAGTTTTGTTTCCTGTTGCTCGACACTTCTATATCGTAGTCAGCTGTATTAACAAAGTTTGGTGAGTCGTTGAACCGATCGTTTGTAAGCTCGGATGGAGCTGTTGGGAGAGGTCTTCTGCTCATTGTCTATATAAATCTGTAATCCGGGAAAGTGTATGAAGTCGGAACAAACTAGGCTCTGTATATGTTTATTATAGTTTTTATCATTGTTGTTTTTTTCTATACGCCTTACGCAACCCGATGTTTACTTGTTATGACAAGCATCCCTTCAAGCTCATAGTAAACATTGGCCCTAACCCATAAAAAGAACTCTCTTGCTTATTTTTGATTCCGAGTACGAATCAATCGAAAGTTAGAAACACCATACTGTAATATGTGATCTCGGATTAGTCTCAACGACACAAGATATGGGCTATATACTGAGAAAAAACGAAGGATGATTTACACAAATTTTGTCACACATTCGTTTTGCTGTCTAACACTATAAATGCACACTATCAATCAACAGATCCGGATATAAGTTATCTAGAACAACAAGGGTATTACAAAGTAGCCGAATATAAGTTGAAGATCTAAAAGAGCGTTTTGTTCCTAAGATCAAGACGGTGCATTACACTTGTACAGGCATGAACAGGTATTTGATATGTCGTTGTCTTTCGTGTGATCAATTAATATATCCAATTGTTTTTTATGAATAATAAAAAGCATACATATTACCATCCGCAACCAAGCCTGTCTATCATGCTACATAAGCACGCCAAAAGTTATTGACTTCCATCTCTGCGTCTCAAGAAATCGAGGTACATCTTCTTAGTTTTTCTTCTGCATATCTTACCATACATAATCATTGGGATTGTAGTGAGATAAACGAGGAAACTAATAATACCCAAAGCGATATAAGTTTTTTTAGTTCCTTGATGATCAATCCATGACTGACATGCAAAGGTAAAGATACAAGCCAACCCATTGTTGATTCCTGAAACACCTACCATACCTTCTAAGACCATATCAGGGTAGGCATCCATAAGATACGACATGGAAAGATCACCGGTACATCCCCAACCAAATCCGATAAATCCCAAACCAAAATAAGTAGCAAGCCAGTGCCATACATCCACAGTTCCTATCCCAAACATTAAAAGTCCCGTGGAAGAAATGACAGCTGTAGGGCCGAGCAACAGCAAACGATACTCAGGTTCGTAAAGACCTTGCTTGTATTTGGAAGCATAGAAACGCACAAACCTGTCAGAAAAGATACCTCCGTAGAAACACCCCAAGAGAGCACCAATAATCAATGGGACATTCATTAAACCAACTTGACTGTCGTCGTAATTGTATGGTTCTTCAATCCAATCTTCGGACATAGTCGTCATGTAAAATGTCAAGAAAACATCCTGAAAGCCCCATTGAACGCCTGCATAAATCACAGCTGGGAACAGAAAAACTCTAAGAGTCAAATACAAACGTTGAATGTACTGCTTGAAACCAGTTCCTTTCAAGTTCACGGCTAATGTGATAGGAGAGATGGTTCGCAAATAGGAGTGCTTAGCTTCAGGCTCGGCACTTGAAGTACCAATAGTGGCCTCCAGTACTTCAGTTTCTTTCTCCTTTTCATGAAACGAGTTTAACCCATAAAGAGTTCGCTTACGCTGCTGTTGTTCATAGTGGTCACGGTCAAAGTATGTTTCTTGCATCGTGAAAAGGACAAAAGCTAAATAAATTCCCGATATAATTGCTCCCCACCAACCGATCCATCTCCAGCCAGGTGAGACAGCTAAATAACCAGCAACCAAAGGTCCCAAAAACGTACCGATAGATGTGGCGAGAATATACAAACTAATGGCAGTTCCTTGCTGGTGTTGAAAAAAAACGTCGGATATCGAGAGTTGTACTTGGGCTTCGGCAGCGGCTTCGGACGCACCAACAAACATTTGATTCCACACGCTGTCAGCTGTGGTTTCAACAGAGGCCATCCAAATTGCACCACCTAAACCGACAACCGTACAGATAATGTATGAAATCTTACGCCCATACAAAAATGAACTTGGAGACAATAGAAAACAGAAAATTCCGATAGAGGCAAATAAGACTCCTGCTGCGGTGTTCATGGCACCCCAGGAAATTCCTAGCTCTTCGTTCATACTGTCTTGTGCAGAGCCTGCATCGTTAGCCGTGGCTGCCGTTAGCCCTGCCATAACACACACCAATATCATATGGTAGTATTTACGTGGACTTCTCCAGTTGAGAGGATCATTAGGAGAATCCGAGGGTTGTGGAACAAGTGCAATTTCTTCACCATTGGGCCCTGTTACCGTCTTCAAGAGAGTTGACGCCTCCGAACTTGATGTTGCAAACAGGTGATAAGTTCCTGGAATTTCATCTTCCAAATCAGTCGAAATCTGAGGAGTACTCATTAAGTATCTAGAACCAAACCAAGACTTGCGAGACTGTTTGGGCTCAGTACAAACTTATCAGACGAAGAAAAGAATTTTGGTTTTCAGTATCAAATCGTTGACTGTTTCTCAATCTTTTCAGCGATTTTTTTACCCTCCGAAAAAATTTGTGAAAAAAAAAATTATTTCACTGGCTCTTTTATTTTGCTTTTATACCGAAAAAAAAATTTCATCTGCGCCGGATTACCCAAAAAGATAAAATTGGCACAGTCAAAAGTTCATTTCAATATGTACTGTGCTACGTCTTCTTAACATACTTGCTCATTTGAAATATTTAATGCTAAGACAGGTACCATCAATACTTATCCAAGATGAAGAATTAGGATATTAGCATTATTGTTTTTCGTTATTGGAACATTTCTGACTGCTGAGCTATGCGACCTGCCAATTACCTGGCAAAAAAAGCCAAGTTTTATAGGACCCGAAATCAGCGTGGCAGATACTGAAGTAAGTATCTGTCCGTACTGGTAAAAATTTTCAAACGGCTAAAAAAAGATAAGGAAATAACTGTGTTTCTATTAGTTGTAATAGTCATTGGTTATATAAGTGCCAATTTTAGACTCACTAAATTTGCCTGTCATATTTTCACTTCATAATGTCGCCTATCCATAAAAATAAGTTGTTTACCTAATACAGTACATTACCAATATGAATTTACTATCGTACTTGAACTTTAGAGTGTCGACCCTAGCTACTCCAAAGCAAGTCAAATTTAAAGTCCAAAATTCCAAATCCCAAATACACTGTAGCCCATCCCACTTTTTGTATACGATACGTAGTGTTACAAAATTTTGTATGTACAGTACGCCAACTTCTGGATATTCAGACACACCACACGAATTTACAAATATACTGGAGGCGGGTTACCACACTCTCAACTTACCACTTTACAAGCCTCTAATGTTCAAGATCATGAAACCAACCAGCCATGTTTAACCAAAACACAATAAATAAATACCATTTTCCCAAATACATAATATAACACACAACACATGATAAAAAAAACAAGTACACAAAACAAATAGGGTCGTAGATAAGTCATAAAAATAAATAGAAAGTTTCCTTTGTAGTTCTAAGTGAAACTTCATTGCTTTTACCAAATATTGTAACTATTCGGGTAAGCTGGTTGCTGTGATAGAAGGGCCTCATTCATCCCGCCATTTGTTGGGAAATGGGGTGCCCAGCCACCTGTCACCGCGGGAGTCGCGCTGGCATAGTATCCTTCCACATTTTGCGTTGACGCCGATTCGGTCGTGTAATTGTACATGGCCTGTTCTTGAGACATTATAGCACTCTCGCTGCTCTTGACATGATTCAATTTCTTTTTCAAAATCGGTAAAGCATCACTTGCTCCCGGGTTCAAACTTGTACAGAAATTTTTAAAGCTTTCGCACTCAATCAAAGAGGCAGGAATATCGTACTGTGAAATAATCTCGAGTAGACTCTTGAGAGCTGACTCCATATTCACTTTGACTTCTTCAACAGGTAAACTGGAGGTCTCCAAAGACTTATCGTATTTCTCAAGAGTAGCTTCGTAAGATGTGAGAGGAGTGATTGGTGAAGGGGCCGATGACCCACTGGTGGATGAATGGCTGGCGTTGGAATGAGGAGTAGACTTAGACACCGGCGACGAAGACTCATGAGTTCTTGATGTAGGAGGAGGAATCACAGGAGAATCATCGGACAGTGTAACTGTTTGTGCAGGTCTTTGTGTAGCGCTTTCCATGACTGGCGAAGGCGCCCGAATTTCGGACACATTCTTGACTTGGTTTGAAGGATCATTGACCGTTTGATTTGGTACACTATAAGGAGTGCCTTGCATGTTGCCCATCCCCGACATTGGGAATCCATAGGAATTTGTTGGAATAAACTCAGGATTCATTGGAACAGTAGAATAATTGATTCTCATGTCGTCGTTACCCGCACCCATTACCATTGGGAAGACGTATTTACCGTCATAATCATTCGATTGAGGGTTTGTAGGCATATTGTGGGGATTCATCATTTGCTGGGGCATCATTGGAACCATAGCTTGCATATGGTGGCCCAGTCCGTTTACCATACCAGGTGGCATATATGGGGATCCAAAGTTTTGCTGATAAAGGTTATTTTTGTAAAGAACAGCATTAACGCTACTTGAGAGAACAATTGAAGATTCTGAGTGGTGTTTAGCATGGAGAGATCTTTTTGGTCTTGAGTGAGGAATACAAGGTTCAATTTTATGAACTCTGGCCAGATGCCTTATTGGAGCTGCAGTCCCACCGGAAAGAAGGTATGTGGTTTTACGGTCTTTGCACATTGAGCAAATCCATACTTCTTGTCCGTCGCGATTTAAGGTGATGCCGTCATCCGGGTTTGTTGTGGAGTAATTCCAAATGTGAGAGGTTCTTGGGCGGCGTTTTGTAGTAGATTGTTTTGAAACCTTTTTGACGTTTTTTGGATCGAGAGGAGATGTAGATAGGGTGGGGGTTGGAGATGAGTTAGATTTTTCTGTTGGAGTGGTAGGAGCATCTATTGGATGATCCTGACTATTGTTATATTCGTCGTTCTGGTGGTCGAAAGAAGACATGACTGCAGATGATGTGAATGTGTGTGTGTTTTAGGGATAGATGAGTAGTTACAATGGTCATTCAAATTGTGAAAAAGGGGAAAAAAAGACAGAAGAAATTGGTTATTATTTATATAGAATGAAAATAAAACCTATGGATGTGAATAGAGTTTGAATGGAAAAGGTAAAATAAAATGGCAGGTAGGCAAGTACACAAAGTTTTGTTTGAGAATTATTTTTCCTTTTTATTTTTTTTTTCTCAATACTTAATCACACAGGGAAAAAAGAAGAATTGTATACCTCTCAAAACACTAAGATTTTTGAAAGAAGAAATTTATTTTATCGTTCAGTAGTTGATTGAAGAATAAGAAGGAAAAAAAAAAAAAAATATAACTCTTAAGTCATATTCAATCGTGTTCAGCGATAAATTCCGCGTATTCACAAAGTTTTTTGATATAAAATTCATCTCGCCTTCTAATAAACAGAATAGAAAAAAAGAGCTGTAAAATTAAAAGGAATCCGAATGTTGTTCTGAAAGGCAGCCATCCATTCGTCAACAATCGCGGACACCCGCATTAGCAGAACATCAAAGCAAAAGTACAAAGAAAAAATTAGTAAAGAACAATAATTAGCCTGTTCTAGTGTGAGATGGGATACAAAGAGGTTCCTGGGCTAAATTTACAAATTAGTTAAATTTAAGCATTGGATCCATCAAATACACCCGCCAACCTCACCTCGCACGTTTAAGATGTGTAAATCTTCGCACAACTTTTGTTTCTTTATCCTGCCCGGTCCTGCCTTTTATTTCGATTCCTGGCTCAGCTCCACCTTCTCAATTCTCAATTTCCAGGACATCTGGAGTGGACTTGAAGACCAATTGTCTTAGAATATTGTCGTCAGGGGATCTTCTATCGTATGAACGAGTCCTTGTTTTATGTTACAACAATGAGGCTTTCTCTGAGAACTATAAAACACATCTATTAATAATGTTAACATCAAAAAATAAGAAAAAACTTTCAATTACTGAATTTGCTCAGAAACTTCGGTCAGGAACATGTTATACCGGAGCAAGAACTAGACGTGTTACATTTTCTTTTACCACTTTATGTTTTAATCACACATATACGACAACGCCTATGAATAATTATCATGAGTAGCAAAAGTAAAAACGAAAAGAACATGGAAGTAGTATAAAATAAAATCCATCGCACAAAACCTTATGATAAACAAAACTTTTTTTTATTTTATTTTTAAATTTCAAGAAAATAGAAAAAGAAAAAAAAATAAGCTGGAAAAAATAAATATTGCTTTTTTTTTGTTTCTTTTTATTTGTTGTTGTTGACAACTTCAAAATTCTCTGGCAGGCACAGCTTCAACTTGCATGTGCCCTCGTGCTAAAAGTGCATAAATCTCCGTTTTCGATGAAAAATATTAGTGAAATCTATAAATGTATCGTAAACCTTATTGTTTCTCTTCATCACCACCACTATGTTGTTAGCTGTCGTTGTAGATTTCTATCGATATACTATAAAATCGTACCCTAATTTTTAGGCGTATTTATCAGACCTTGCCTGTGTAGTTTTCAGCCTTGGAATTGCAATTCGTTGATCTGTGACAGTCAACCAGCTGTAAACATTTGCTATTTATTCGCTATTTATTCGGAATGTCCGATTTTCATTCAAAGGTACGATCGTGTCACAAAATCAAAACGGTTCAAAGTGAAAAGATGCAGTTGATATCTTATAGATCATGTTTGCGATCAGCTCAATGCGCACAAATATGATTTTCGCGAGTTACACTTTTCGATTAAATAGTGACTCTCCCGTAGAGATAAAGAAAATGTATTCGAGAATCAAATCAACTAACAATAAAATATTAGTATCAATGTACTGTGAATAATAGTGAAGTAGTATGGCATTTAAAAATATAATTCCAAAATCTTCATCCTCCAGAAACTTAGAAAAAGTCGGAATCTTGTTTGGTCATCCTATTCACAAAATAATAGCGTTCCTATTATACTTTTCTTCTGTGGAAATCCCACACTGTTAACCATCCAAAAATGCTTAATTAACTGTTGTTATTAATATCGTATCATTGCTTGATCTATGATGAATATAAAGATGAGCTCAGTAAACCAAGGTAAGTTTGGTGGAGCAAAAGTCCTCTATGTTTACTTAGTAGCTCACGTTTTTATTTTTAGTACACGTTTTCCATAATAATTTTAATGCTCATCATAATATTAATACATCGCCATATACTATGTCCACCAAAGAACCAACTCGCCAGCTATAAACTTTAGTGATAAACGCAAATAAGAGCAGTAAGGTTAACTGATATTACAATTCAGTATATAAAATAATCAACGTGATTAGGATCAATGGTATGGAACTTTAAGTCTTTGGGTAACGTATGTGTTCAAATAAATATAAACGCGTTCATTTTGTCAAACATATCCAAAAGGTCGTAATATGTGTACACAGTACTGTGGTAATAAAACTTCTTAAAGACCATATACCAATCCCTAAACTACCTTTTTCTGTATCCCAGTTCCTTTTTTGGTTTGAATTTCCAAGTCCATTGACTTGAACTGACAAAACTTTAGAGAATAAATTTCTCTCCACAAACAGTTATTGAACTTTTCAGTAAAACAATTCCGTACCTTTTTTTCTCGGCCATCATAACACATTTTGATAATTGCTCTTTCGGGTCTTCTACAAAGTATCATTGTTTCGATGAAACATGATCTAGAAATACTCGTGTAGAAATCTTAAAATGTAACGCATGTAAGGTACGGATATCTAAGTCATTTGCTCTACCTTGTTCTAAAGACACCAGATATCTCCAAAAAACTAAAAGGCCGGAGCCATTGATTATATTCTGGAAGGACGTATACTGCATGAAAATAAGGCACTTTAACAAGATAATTTGTTGTTAAGAGCAGTCTATGTACATTTCTCATGTTTTTGAGATTGCGCAAATGCTTGATATATTTAGAGATTATCATCCCTTATCTGAATAGTTTCAGTTTGTTTAGTTTGCTTAAATTTCACACGGGTGAATATACGATTGTAGAAAGCAAAGTCTTTAAAATCAGATGTGTTCACATAACTATCTTGACACTTAGTTAAATACTATATAGCATCTGATGGTCTATTTGCGAAAATCTTATGTAACAACCATCTATTCTAATAAATCTCTTTACCAATCACCTTTATCATCTCCACTAGAAATGCGGTTTGTCAATCTTTGTAGAACTATAAATATTCTGAATATTATATTATGCAAGTTCTGTTTTTGCCCTGTTGGGATCAATATATGAGAGTGACAAACACTATTACGGCGAAGAACTATAAATTTTTTGTTTATCTTACATAACATGCTGTTTTTAGAACATTTTCAGGCTAGAAAGCTAATTTTTTCGTGTTTACGTTAACTTACTCATTAAGCTCCTTGATTATTTCATTTACTTTCAGTCTCAATCCTAATAGTTTCATCAAATGGAGCGCAGTCTTGAAATAATAGCCATTTCAGACGACGATGACGGCGAAGTTATTATTCCTGACAAAAGTGATGAACATGAGTATGCTTTTTGGCCACATAGTTTTTATGGGGTCCCAACAGTGATTTATACAGGCTGGATCTTTTTCTAACGTTGATATCATCCATCTAGCCATATAGAGATTTTAGACTCTCCTTCTCCTCCTTCTCTGGGACTGCCGGAGAAAAAATCTGGTACGCCAGATAGGCATTTGCATTCATCTCACAACAAGAATATAGAAGTTGACGATACTTTTGACGAATATACGGGGCGATTTGGCTCGTCTCGACGTAATGACGATTTAGTTAAGGAGCTTGGGCTTGATGAGGTAAACAAACACTCGCATATTTCTTTTCCTGAGACTTCTCGCTCTTCAACATCCTTTAAGAGCAAAAAAGTTGAACTACGTAATATAGACGATGAACTCGGTGACGATGTTGGATTTGATTTCTCATCGTCTTCTGAGTCGGTCCACGAAATAGCAACTGCCCCAGCTACAGATCCGGTACAACATCCACAGGGTGGAAGTTCCAGCCTATTTTTATCACCTAACATAGAGGCAACAAGGGACAAATCTAAACTCGAGATTAACGATATCGTCTCTTCGCCTTTAGCAACTGACATTGCTATGACAATTCACTCAACAACGAATAGGAACCAGTTTACGCCTTTAATACCGAATAATAATGTGACAACTACTTCATCAATTAATTTACTTGAAGCACGAAAGGAACTTGACCGACCATCTTCATCTCCCATATTTCCGTCTTCTCCAACGCCTATATATCATCGTCCAAAATCAAACACATCGAATCAACCAACACAAGCACTAGATTCCGATTCTGACTTGGAGATAATTTCATCCCAACCGCACTATTACTCAAAGGACAACCAAAAAAGTAGTACATCATCG
This sequence comes from Geotrichum australiense, assembly GCA_030563945.1. Taxonomy (NCBI): domain Eukaryota; kingdom Fungi; phylum Ascomycota; class Dipodascomycetes; order Dipodascales; family Dipodascaceae; genus Geotrichum; species Geotrichum australiense. The sequence continues at coordinate 64,566 of JAJMKR010000013.1, read as the reverse complement.
CCAGTACCAATAAACTTCTCAACAGCTGCTGTAGCCACAACAGAAGTTGCGCCGCCTCCATCAAATGAAATAATATCTGCTTCGTCGGTATGTGAGACCTCGCCATCTAAAAAACAGAGACAAGATCCAATCAATCATCATTTTTCCTTACCCTTGGTATCATCCTCTCCAGTTATCACAGCCTCCCGAAAACCTACTGATCTACAAAACAAGGCATCATACTCCAAATCCACCCATCCACCTTCTTCTCCAACTCAAAAACCGAAATCGCGATTTCAACCCTTACCCTCATCATCACCGTTGTTTCCATACACGGACGATTTAGACACGCTTGAACGACTGGTGCGCAAAGCTCCGGCAGTTAGATCCCGTACTGTGCCATCGTTTTTGGATTCTCAGCTTCAGAATGATACGACTCAATCCCTAAATGTGAACTCATCAAATACCGCTAGTGCTGCTACTAACGTAGGAATGAAACGTGCTAAAAGAAGTAAGACAGAAATGTCTGCCGCACAAGAAAAGAGAAAGAGACTCAAAGAGCTTAATGAAGTCAACAAGAGAAGAGATTTGAACTTGGAAGATTCAGTTAAAGAGATGTACACTTATATTGGAAGATGCTTTTCAATGGAGTCTAGATTAGGGAAACTAATAACTGAAATGTTGAAAGAGGCCAATGTTCGCATTAAGCATTATCATGACGGTGAAAGCTTACAGGTGGACACGGTTTTTTTGAAAAGGGAAGTGAATGCTACGTATGACCTCCAAAACGACATGTTTGTGCCCGTTGATCCGTACTTGGAGAGTATGAAAACGGTGCTGGTGGTGATTGACGCTCATGCTTTGTCTAAAAGTGTGGTTGATAAAAATCAAACTCAAGTGGTTGATCACATTCTGTCAACCGTACAGGCAAAAGCTCCCATGGAATTTTATAACATTAAGAAAGAACTTGAAGTAGTGTGCATTTTTCAGGGATTGAAGAAACTCCAGAAGAAAGCTGCCAACTCCAAAAACAGGGATATGATGGACAAAGTTAGGGAGATTATGGACGACCAGCCCAAGAGAAAACCGCGGAAGGAAAAAGCCAAAGAACCAGAGTTAGACCCTATGATACTGGATGCAGTCTGTATGGAGTTAGAGTATATTCACAAATGGCGAATAGTCCACTCGCCGGATGATGCTAGCACTGTTATGTGGTTTTATACTCTTTTGAGCAACCAAAGTGTCCAATGGTATAAGAAAAGTAAGCTGTTGGGATATATCACGGGAGGTATTACACAAGGTGATATTGGACGGACCAGGTGTGGTTCAGATGCGAGAGAATGTATGGAACGTTCGTTGCAGCAAATTAAATATGTTAGTGCGAAAGCTGCTTACCACTTAGCTCGTAAGTTCCCCACAATGCAGGCACTCAGCTCTTCGACATCTGGACAGCTAGAAGGAGCAGTGAGTAAATCATTAGCGCAGTCAATCAATGTCCTCATGTCGGAAACAAATCCTGATAGAATTATGTAACTTCCAAGATACAGTCTGTATTTATAAATCTTTTATTTCCAGTATTAAACTTTTGAGGTTTTTGATTCTTGTATTTAAGGTTTGACTTTTTTCTTTCTTATTGATATTGCGCTCGGTGATAGGAATTTTACATCTCTGAAAAGTGGTGATATTTAGATGGCTGGTTAGTATGATCCAAGCTCGACAAATTTACGCATGGGCCATACTTTGTTCTAATAAAAATATTGCAGATTATGGTAGTACTTGAGAGTTATACATTGCGATGGTGTCAATAGTGAACTTTTTATGTAGGCCAGGCCGCAATCCCGTCTCAATCAAGCAACTACAATTGCAATTATAATATATTACGTACAATTTGGTCTACAACTAGTGTTAAACTATTTGTACTTTGATTCTTTGTGAATGATTGACACCAGATTATCCATTATGTGGACCAATTCTTTGATATTCTTGCCGTGTCCAAGCTTGTGCTTGCCGCTTTGTTTTAATCAAAATTTTCAAGACAGATATATCTGTCAACGAGTTTTGGGACCCGAACAAACAAGTTTTGAGTTTGGGTCGGGGGAGAAGGAAAAATAAGATAATTGTGCAGTAGGAATTGCCGGATCTCACAAGGACTGTGCTTGTGAGGCAGAAAGACTGGAGTTTGAAACAATGGAACGTGAGCGGTTCCGCGTGCTCACAATGGACTCTTACAAGGCCAGAATAAAATGAAAAATAAAAAATAATTTAGTCAAAGAAAAGCTGCTAGTGTTTGGCAGGCGGTGATTTGGGGGGTTTGTAAGAATTTACGCTCTTGTATCGTGCAGGCTCTAACGCAGTACTATATTTGCAGCTATAGAAAGAATTGTAATAAATGTGTAAATTTAGACCAAGTACAGCTGTCATCAGATCTCCAAACCACCTCATGTCTATAATACAGAAGGTAGTGGGATTGTCCATTGAAGACATGTGCCTTCCCAGAGATCTACCTTCTTTTCAGTGTTTGTTGAGCATCCATGAGCGATATGATATGACAGTTTTTGCAAGCCAGCGTAAATTTTTGTATACTGATCGTTACCAAGGAAAAACTAGACGGAAACCGTTGAAAGGAAGATCTTTGTTCTAGTCCGCTTTTAGACCAAAAATGGGACCAGCCTCCATAACTTTAACTTTAGCCTAATTTATTCTCCCCTTTCTTTCCCACATAGACAGTAGTGACAGCGGGCAGAAACTCGTCGGTTATACATTAACAAGAGTAACATGTAAAAAACGAGGCGAGTGCTAAGGACTTTTACACATTTGAATTGCTCTTGTAGTTTTGGGTGATTGACTAGTAGTATGCCCAATCTTCAAAGCACAAAGAACATAAGGTCGTAGCAATACTATCAAAATACACAGTGTCGGCAAGCATTTTCCAATAACTCGACACTTCACACTGCCCTTTTGTATTCCTTTATTTGCCAAAAGAAACAATCACAAATCTCCAAGTATTTATATAGGCCTTGAATTCCGTATGACTTTTAGGAAAAAAAGCATTCTTCCAAATACCTCGTCGCTCTTTTAGTACAAACAAATACCACATTCACACATATATACACACACTCGTTCTTTCACCAAAATGAAATATCTCAACTTTTGCTGTACCGCAGCATTAGCATTTTCAACTTTTGCGTCCGCCTTTTCAGCGTCCAGTAACGACAACATTGCCATCTACTGGGGCCAGAATTCCGCTGGAGGTGGAAATACGCAAGCCCGACTCTCCGAATACTGCAACAGTGATTCCGCCGACATTTTGATCCTTTCTTTCCTTCATGTATTTTTCGGTACCGGTGGGCTCCCCGAAGTTAACTTTGCTGCATCCTGTAACGACGGCACTGTCTTTCCCGGAACCGCTCTTTTGCAATGTCCTACTATTTCGGAAGATATCAAAACTTGTCAGTCGAAGGGTAAAAAAATCATTTTGTCTTTAGGTGGTGCGGCTGGATCTTACGGATTTACTAGTGACTCTCAAGCCGAAGAATTTGCAGGTACTTTATGGAATCTTTTCGGCGGTGGTACCAGTTCGACCAGACCTTTCGGTGATGCAGTTGTTGATGGGTTTGATTTTGATATTGAAGGTGGTTCTAACGTTGGTTATGTTGCTCTTTCCAAGAAGCTCCGTGAATATTACAATACTGATTCCTCGAAAACCTACTATTTGGCAGCAGCACCTCAATGTCCTATCCCCGATTTCTACGTTAATTCCGCTATCACTGAATCTGAAATGGACTTTGTATTTGTTCAATTTTACAACAACTACTGCGGAATGCAGGCATGGGAAGCCAACGATGCTAATGGCAATTTCAACTTCGATGCCTGGGACGCATTGATCAAAGCGTCACCTAATCCCAACGGTAAAGTTTATTTGGGAGTTCCTGCATCGATGACTGCTGCGGGATCTGGGTACAGAGATATTAATACTGTTTCCGAGGCAGGAAAGTTTTTGCAAAATAAATACAGTTCTTTTGGTGGAATTATGATGTGGGATGCTTCTCAAGCTTGGGCTAACGTTGACCCTTCTACAAGTCTGAATTTTGCTGAGGCTGCTAAGGCTGCATTGACTGGAGGTAGTAATGGCGGTGGCAGTAGCAATCCTGGTAATTCCAATAGTGGTCAAACTGCTCTGACTTCTCAAACTGCAATTGCAACTAGCAGTGCACAGGGAGTTTCCTCCGCCAACGTTATCTCTTCAAGTGTTATCGTCGTTACTTCCACTAACCAAGCAATCTCCTCTGATACCCCAGAATCATCTGCTCCTTTTGAGTCAACTTCTAATGCCGATATAACCTCTTCAGGTGCTGACAATATTGTTACTGTTACTTCAATACTCACAGGCTTGACCTCTAGCGCTCCAGAATTATCATCTGTTGACGCCGCTACTTCCATACCCATCGAGTCTTCATCTAAAATCCAAGAAACAACCACTGTCGGCGCCTCTTCTTCCGCTGACTCACCTTCTGGTAGTCAAGAATCTGGTTCTTCTGCTATTCCCACTGGTGTCTCAGTTGGAAAATCGTCATCGGTCTCAGATCCTGAAGTTACCAGTGAATCAATTAACATCTCATCTCCTGTTTCAGAACTTTCATCGGCTACTGATGTTGCTACTGATGTTGCTACTATCACCGTCCAATCGAGCAAGCAAGGCAGTGGTGATCGTACTGTTACCAGCACTATAGTTACCAAGGTTACATCCATGCTATCTGGTGTTGAATATGTTACTTCAACTATTAGTCTTACGTCTTCTGCTGCTGAATCTGCACAAGCCTCCACCGTCGTTGAGTCAGCCGTTACTTCAACTGTCGAGCAATCAGACACCTCGGCCTCAGTCAAGGCTACTACCGTCACCGGTGCCAACGCTGTCATTACTTCTTCTCCTTTAGTTACTTCTTCCTCTGAGGACTTTGATCAACCTGCTGTCGAACCTCTCACTACATCTTCTCCAGTTGTTGTGACTATGGTGCATACTGTCGTTGAAGATCAGGATGGTCAAACAACTACCTATGCCGATTCTGACGGACATGTAGTGACCGTTATTAAGACTGTCACAGGAAAGCCTACTACTACTGTACTTACTGTCTTTGATGATTCCCAGGCAACTGATGGCGTTATTGTCAAGACCGCCTATAACACTGTTGTGGCTATGAGTACGACAGTCAAGAAGGTTTACAATAAAGTAACTGTCACAGAAAACAAGCTTGTAACGGTGCCTACCACTCTAGCTATTGCTACCAAGTACGTTAAAGCCCCTGTGAATTTGGGAAGCCGCCACGTCCATGCCCCAGAGGCCCGAAGAAGAAGAAATGTGATCATCGAAAAGCGATCCTCATTGAAGAACGCACAATTTGGAGAGGGAAGCTTTTTCGGAGTGACACCTGCTGGAAAGGACTTGACGGATAACATGTACTCGCTGAAGATTTCTGCCCAGCAGCTGAACAGTACACATTTCAAGGGAATATTCACAACAGCTACCGTTACAAACAACCCAGTGGGTAAGAAGTGGAAATTGACATTTGACTCGAACTTGGATATTACGAAAGTTGGAAGAGGCAAATTGACAAAGAACGGACACACTTTTACAATTGAGTCTGATGAAAATGAAGAGCCAAAGTCTAATATGGCTGTTCTGATCCCATTCTGGGGAACTCTGTGAGTATGGTCTTTGAAGATGGATGAGGGAATTTATGAACTGATGATATTTTTTAATTTTATTTCTATTTCTATTATTACTTTTATTTTTTTTATAATTATTTTTTTTATTACTATTTTTTATATAGTTTATTTAGTCTGGGTTAATATATGGGATAATTTTTACGGTGAATATTTTTATTCTCTTCTTTTGAAGGCAATTGACTTCAAAGTTGATGTAGAATTGATAATAGTGTTGTGGATATATATATTTAGAGACGTGAAGAGCTGTGGAGACTCAGTGTAGTTTAGAGTTAAAACGCGATGATGAAGTTCAAGCTCAACTGCAGAGCACTAGCAGTGTATATATTTATTATTAAAATCCATAATCTATCCATCGTTGCCTGAGTGCCGACGGGGGCGCCATTAAACCTTGAAATGTTAAATCACCATACACCCATATAGAAACACGTATACAAACTTATTTTACACAGCTCAGTGGATACGCTATGTAGAATATTATATATATGTCTCCACAAATAAATTGTAAAATTATTATAAATTGATAGTACGGGAGGAGCAACGGTGGAGTTTGGGCGGAAAGCTGAGATGTTATAATTGCATCGGACAAATTTGAGTTATGGACAGCGGGTGCCGCAACATGTGAACTCTTGGAACTCAAAATCAAAAAAAAAAAAAAAAAAAAAAAAAAAAAAAAAAAAAAAAAAAAAAAAAGTGATGAGATGAGCTGCTCCCGTCCCATCTCTACATTGAACTCAAAATATAATGGAAGAAATAATAATAATATTGACAATAATATAAAGGGCTTCTTATAAGGGAAAATAAAAATTCAATTTGAAAGTGGGACTGGGGAAGTATGATTGGGTGATTGTGCGTACTCTTCCTTTAAGCTGAAATCTTACTGGTGGACGTTTCCGGGCAGAAAAATATTTGAGCTGAGCTACATGATACTGGATTTTATTGGGTAATGATTTTGGACAGTTTTGGCGTATACTTGCACTAGCAGTTTTATCCGTTCAACCTTGATAATAAAACTTCAGGATTTTGTGGATTTGTCTATTTTTGTCCAGTATTTTTCTGGAAAACCTGCAATGCAACATGTGCGCAAAAAGCAGGGACATAAACCTCTTTTTCCAAGCTCTACTATTTTTTTTCCCCTCCAAAGTAGAAGTACCCAAGTGTGCTATGTATTTACGAGAACACAATTTAAGACATTATAACTTATATGGCTAGTAGCGAAGACCATGCTTCACTGTGAAAGAGAGTAATCCTGAACAATTCTGGCAAATGAGAAACCTAAGATATTCCGAACTCAACGCGACATCCATATGCTAAGTAAACCCACCGATTTTATATGACAACCAGCTATTGAAAGATTTCCTACTTTTAGAGTACCACTTAGCGTATTTTCAACTATAATAATATCGTGTTTATTATAATTTTTGTTACTCTTCCCATCTCTTTCTATCTTCAGAACTTTCATCAACAGATGGGTTTCTGCATACCGAACAAAGTTACAGTTTACACACAGCTCATCACATATAACTGGGATGAAACACAGTACCATCCACACTTTTTAACTTTAAACACCCAGAAAAAATTAAATGTATACAACAAAGTTCAAAATGCGATGAAGTCCAGTACAGTGCCTTTATTGATCTCTCTGTTCTCTCCAACTGGGTCCAGAAACAAACAGTATTTCCAAAGAAACAATAATAATATTATTAAAATACCTATGCAATGTAAAGTAAAGTTACCTGGCAAAATATTAAAAAAAAGCTTTTAGCTATCTTAATAAAACATCAAACTATTTATAGCCTTTGTTTAAGGTCTGCCCCGGAGTTTCATTTGCTTCCTTGCTTATTCAACCTTCTCTAAACGCGGAGATTGTTCTTAAGAAATATTGGTCGATGCCAAAAGTGTAAATTTTTGGCAGAATAGCAGGTGTCTGCTTGCGGCATCTCACTGCGCGGGAGATACTAGAAATAGCGACGGATAGAACATCTGTTAACACAAAGAACAAGTTGACATATCGTGATACTCAGAAAACTGGTAATAAAGTTCATCATTTTGTATGAACGATTGTCTTTGAAGAAAGACTCAGATTTAGCCGGCTATCATATAGCTAGAGTTTTATAATATATGAATTAAAGAAGAAAAAAAACTTGGATGCTGTTGCGTTTGTGATGTCCTCAAATATAGCGTTTGTACAACCTGTGCTTTCTAAGAATCGTCAAGTCAAGACATTAACAAACAATGATTAAGATATGTTATGTTATGTACCTTCAACCCGGTCATTAAAGATAGAGTTAGATTCAACTGAAGTACCTGAAACAATCAGTTCTCATCTCAGTTCAGTACCCTTTATTGAAATTCTTGAACCCCGAATCAGCCTCTATCCCAATCGCTTCCAGATACTTTGGAATCCCCCCAATGTAGTTTAATGCCTCTACCTTCTTCCCAGGAATATTAGCACCAGTATACCACGAATACTTGGTTCCCCCTACCAGCGTCCTACTTTGTAAATCTGCAACATGCTGTCCCCACAGTATTTCAATCTCCCTCTTCGCATCAATATATTTTAAATTGTCCTTCTCACAGTGCAGTATCGCGTCCGTGATCCAGTCGGTTTGTAGCTGAACACATGTTGGTCCATTCGAAAATGCTGTCGGACCTTGTGGCCCATACATGAAAAACATATTAGGAAAGTCCGCCGTACACAATCCTAGATAAGTAGACACACCATGACTCCATTTTTCTGCAAGCGTTTGTCCCGATATACCGGTAATTTTGATTTGAGTTAAGCCGCCAGTAACAGCATCAAACCCAGTTGCTAAAACTACCGCATCAAACTCCATTTCTCCTCTCTCCGCAGTGATAATTCCCTTTTCCGTGAATTCAACTATCGGATCTGTGAGCACATTTACCAGATCTACATTTGGCTGGTTGAATATTTCAAAGTACCCTGTTTCCAACGATGGGCGTTTACCACAAAACGTTGTTGGTACTTTTTCCGGGGCCAGAATATTTCCCATTTCAGGTCGGGTTACCCTTTCGAGAACTTTTTTTCTCCAGAATTTGTATTGCAAATCATTAGCTTCTTTGTTGGTCCAAACATCGTGAAAAGTGCCTATCCAAGGACGAAAGCCACCTTTTTCCCATATGCTTTCAAACACGGCTTCTCGCTCCTCTTCAGAGACTTCTAATGCAGATCGGGGGTCAAAGCCGTACTCGAAGCCACCTATCGATACCCGCAAGGTGTGATTGAATATATCATCATACATGGGTTTTCGCGAATTTTCATATTCTGGGTCCACTGGTCTTTGTTGCATTGGAATGGCAAGATTGGGTGTTCGCTGGAACACAGTAAGATGCTCAACCACCGGGCCTATCTCTTGTATGACTTGAACTCCACTGGATCCTGTCCCTACCACTGCTACCTTTTTGTTCGTCAGATCAATTTCTTCAATCGGCCAACTAGCTGTATGATGCATGATACCTTTGTATTTGTCTAACCCTTTAAAGTCCGGTATATATCTTTTCGAAGCGAACCCTGTGCACAAACACAAATATTTAGCCGTGTACGTACCAGCCCCATCCCCCAGAACATTAAGTGTCCAGCGCCCTGTATTTTTATCGAAAGTTGCGGAAGATACGGTCGAATTGAAATCATACTCTTTCTTGATGTTCAATACTTTCTCAACATGCTCAAAATAGGTTTGTATTTCCTTCCAACCTGGGAATCGTTCGGTGAAATTAAAACCTTCGTAACATTCTTTAATCCAAAGCTGATATACAGGCACTTCCGAATCAACTCGAGCACCGGGATATATGTTGTTCCGCCACACTCCTCCGAGACCTGCGGTTCTTTCAAATGCGTGCACTTTAAATCCAAGCTCTCTGAGCTTATATGCTTGATAAACTCCGCTGAAACCCCCTCCAATAACTATAGCGTCAAAATCATAAGATTTGGTCATTATGACGTAGTAGTGTCAACAAACAATGGCAGTATATGCAAAATGTACAAAAAAAACCAATAAATATATCGAATCCAGATCGAATCGCCGAGAAGTATTTAGCTAGAGATGTAGATGGCAAGTAGGGGAGATCTTGTTTGGAAAAGAGAGGAAGAAAGAAAACTGTTTAAGAATCTGAAATAAAAATATGGAAAAGAGCGAAAGTAAGAAAAGGTTTTGATCGGCCCAAGAAATATGCTACAGATAAAAATTCAATGCTCACCAATTTAAGTGCTTGGGAGACACTTCCCCCACTTACCTGATTAGATAATTAGCGAGGAATATGTCAAAGGAGATCCAGATTGCTTCTAAAGTCAAACTAGTGTCTGCCAGGATACAAGAGTTCTATGCTAAGTGATAAGCCAATCAGTCGGTCAGTCGTTAATAAATAGCATACTATTTCACAAGACACATTTGAGGATCATCTTCAATACGCAGTGTATAGTCATTAATGGGTGTGTTCAGTATTCCCATGGGGGTTGCGATTATCAGATTTAGCGCCAAAAAGTCAGACCATTTGAGCACAAAGTTCTTGGGTTCCAAGTCTCGATGGGTTGTTTGACCATTAACCAGTCTGGTGACAGATATCACCAATAGTGGAAACTGCACGCTAAGCTGAGTTTATTTGACGCTGGTTGGGTTTAGTTCGGTTCATGAAATTGCAGTTAAACATGAAATGGTAGGGTCAGTAACCTTAACAAAATGAAACAGAGTTAGCAGCCTTTAAAAATGCTTTGAATACTGAGGTTATAGCTTATGGCTATTCAGAACTCGCTACTCAATGGGTCGCACAATGGGTCTTTTGGAGAAGACACTTTACTTGACTGGATGGTTACAGATTCAGTCCAGCTTTAAACTTGTAATGGCGAACAGGCCCCACAAAAAGACATTTAAGTTTAGTGTAAAGTTGGCACTTATAACTTCAGCTTTACCCAATTTATTGCACTTATAACCTCAGCTTTACTCAACTTCATTCAACCATCAAACACCAAGTCTTGAGTCGGTTTCCATATGTCAAAGCAAAGCCTAAATTGAGTCCCGACAATTTCGGCCTTAGACTCTAACGGCAAGCTGCTATCGCTATGATTGTGAGTCAGTTATGACCAGACCAAACCCCGAATCTTGTCACCTTTTCCCTTCTCAAATCCTAAAGTCCAATTTTATTTCTATCTCGTCAGCTCCGATCTCGATCTCACTCACCCGACGACAACTTCGACCCATTGTGAATCCAAAAACTTTTGCTTCTAATTTTGATTTCTATTCAATCTTACACCACCCTGCGCTATATGCCATAACTGTACAAAAAAATGTCTACTACGTCGTTCTCGCATATAGATATAGAAGTCGGCTCAGAGACTTCAAAGCTCGAATCCAAGAAAACTAACCCTGCTCCAGTATCGCTAGGAACGAAAGAAATGGCAGAGCTGTGTGACCTCAATTGTGACGCTAACTGTGGAGCACCATGTGAATGGGCCGACGCAAGAAAACAAACCCTCGAGAACTCTTCCAACCAAATCTTTGACCACGATCCAACCCCAAATCTTACCGGTGATGGTAAACCTCGGAAACACATAAAACGAGCATGCCTGGAGTGCAGGAAACGACATATAAGATGTGATGGGATAATGCCGATATGTACGAAATGCTCCGAAGCCAAAAGATCGTGCAGCTACGTTCCTAGTCATAGAGGAGGGCTTAGAATCCCGAGGAAACAACTTGCAGCAGTGACCTCTCAGAAAACGGAAAACCAGTTGGACGTTAAACCTTCTATGACTTTTGAAATGGCAAAGAAAAACCACGTCAAGCCCTGCATGATGTCAGAAATTGCTTCACAGATATTACCGAGTCAGCAAGATTCTGATCCGACGTTTGATAACCTCAACGAGCTGAATATAAGACAGTCAACGAGTTCGTTCAGCACATTCCAAACAACGAGCAATCCACAGACACCAAACTCTGGGTCGTCACTGATTCCTAGTTTTTCAGCAAATTCTCTAGACAAATCAAACATCTCCGAAATTCAGGACGTCATTAATGGCGTGGTATCGCTCTCACCTTACGGATCTTCAAGTACACATACTATATCCCCCACGCATCCTCAATGTACCAGCGGCTACTCTTACGATTCATACGTACTCAGTCCAGCTACGGATCAGACGTACGACGACTTACCGCTCGATGAAATTGTTAATATATATTACTCAAATTTTCACAACAAGCATCCCGTGCTCCCGCCAAAAAACCAGTTCAGCAAATATATATCCACTGTCAAGGGCTTTGAGCTGATAAAAGTGATGAGACTAATTGCATACATATCGACCGGGAACGTGAGGCCTTCCATATCCAACATGGCCCCGAAAATTGTGGAGGCTAAACAAATGGTGATGGCTGCGCCTAGCGATCTTATAAGAGTCCAGTCCTCAATATTACTGCTAATTGTGGCACATTTGTTTTCGGATAACAACTCTTCAATTTATTTGCGTACATGGTGCTTTGAAATTTGCCAGAAGGCATTGTCGAAATACAGCTTGTCGACCCCGACGGATGGAACTACCATGGTGGAACCGGTCATTCCTTATGAATATTTTACCAGTGACCGGACCATGGGATTGGAAAGTAGCATGTTTAATGACCTTATTTGCAAGTCTATACATGAAGTGTTTTTTATAGACGTTAATTTTGCCGTGGTAACTCGAGGAAGAGTTTCAAAATTCGCCGAGAGTGATATGATTGACTACGTTCCTATCGAAGACACACGTCACTTCTCTTATATTTGCCGGTTCCAGACATCGAAACTGGTTCGATCTATACTGGCCACCATGGCATCCAAGGGCTCCGAAATTCTGAAATCGACAGAATTTACGCGGCTAGAAGCGATGCTAACCACTTTCCAAAGCTACCTTTCAGATGAAAACACCGACGGCAAGTTCCCGCATTTAGTTGACGATGCCGGGTCCATAAACGACGGAGTCCACCAAGCCATCATGATGCTAAACTTTGCATGCATCCTCCTACACTTCCCCTTCTCATCTCTCTACCAGAACAAACTCCCCAGCTTTGTGCAATGCACAGACGAATCAGCACCAATTGTGGCAACCAACAAATCAGCAATCTCACGGCAACGGACCATTATTAGCACAAGACACTGCATCCAGGCCGCTAGCAGTATTGTGAAAATGGTCACGGATATGGGCAGCACAAGCCTGTCGGGCCGCACACCGCTGTTCACCTGCTCGTTGGCAATGGCCATGCTGGTCCACATGAAAGCGTACCACTGGCTCACACGGCCCAACGAAGTCGGCGATATCCCGCGGCTCGACGAGACCCAGCGCAAAGAGGAAACCGGTCTCTACGAGGCCTACATCAAACTGGCCTCCAGCTCTTTACAAGTTCTGGGGAACAAGTGGCTGCTGGCCAGCAAGCTTAATACAAGCTTGTGCAATGTGATGTTTAATGTGTTGCCGGAATTGTACGAGTCTATCTGTGAAACAGAGATTAGGAAAAAAAGGAAGGCGGAACATGACTTGAAGGTGGAAAGAGATTGTTGGATGAAAAATTTGAGAATTGATGAAAGTAGTCCGGAGTTTGCGAATCCTACTCTGGACTTGTTTGACCAGTTATTTGATTTGGACAAAACATTTGGGTAACGAAAAAAGAAGAAAAAAAAATAGGGTCTTTTTTTGTATTTATAATGATGGAGATATTGTTCATGGGTTTCTGGGTTGTAATATATTTAATTGAACTGGCATAGAAATGTTATAAGATAAAAAAGACTTGAAAATACCATAATATTATAGACCACATCATACAGTCTCAATTAGCTTAGCTTAATCCTTGACTCCATCAGGTCTCCAAGTATTCAACCATACATTTCTCGGGCCATCCAAACAACTCGGGCCTCTCTTCAAGTACTCTCCAATCCCCCTATTCTCTTCCTTAATCTTTCCCTCTTCAAACACCACATTTCCCTTAACGATCGTATATCTCGGCCAATTCCCCACCTCCATTCCTTCAAACGGCGTATAATCAGTATCATGGTGCAACATTTCATTCTTAATCTCCCTCACTCCATACCTCCCTTCCGGGTACCAAATCACCAAATCCGCATCGCTAACTCCGGGCAGCACCGCGCCCTTGCGCGGGTACATACCATACAACTTTGCAGGATTCGTGCACATCACCTCCACAAACTTCTGCGCCGAGATCCTGCCGCCTTCGACACCGTACCAGAACATCATCGGCATGCGGGTTTCAACCCCGGGGAGCCCGTTGGGTATGTATCGGAACTTGCCGTCGCGGCCGGCAGCAAGGGCGCTCCGCTTGCCTTCGTCGTCGCCTATGTTGGTCGGCGCGTGGTCCGACGAAACTATGGTCACCGTGCCGTTACGGATTGCGGTCCATACGGCGTCTTGATCGTTCTGGTCTGTACGGAGTGGCGGCGAGCAGACGTATTTAGCCGGTAGAAATGGGTCGTGCCCGTCGGCATGGCACGGTTTGAGGTTTTCCTCGGTTAGGAATAGATATTGGGGACATGTTTCTGCGTAAACCGGGAGACCTTCTGTTTGGGCTTGTCGAATGCGGGCGAGGGCTTCAGGCGCCGAAACGTGAACAAAAAGTACAGGGTTGTCGAGGGTTTGCGAGAGAACGATGGCGCGGTTTGTGGCTTCGGCCTCGAAAAGTTTGGGTCGGGAAACGGCGTGGTGGAAGGGACTGGTTTTGCCTTGTGATTCGAGGGACTCGATCATCCATTCGACCATGTCACCGTTCTCGGCGTGGACCATTGTTGTTACCTTTTGCCGACGGAGGGTGCACATTGCGGTCATGATTTGTGCGTCGGAAAGGCGGAGCCCCGGGTATGTCATGTACATTTTGACACTTGTCACGCCTTCTTCCACCACGCTTGAAATCATTTTGTCAACGTTTTCTTTCACACTGCAGAGAATAGAATGCACGCCGTAGTCGGCAAACAACTCGTTACCACCGTACTCTTTGTACTCGTTCAGGACGTCAGCAAGAGCCGAATCGGCAGTTTTCTTTGGGTCTTGCATGACAAAGGTCACCATGGAGGTGGTTCCACCGGCAACAGCACTTCTGGAGGCTGAAGCCAGGGAATCTGAAAGGTGGCCAAACGGCCGAGCTGGTTCGTCAACGTGCACATGAGCGTCTATTCCACCCGGTGTGACGTATGCGCCTTCGGCGTCGATGACGGTCTTAGCAAGCGCCGGGTCTATATCTGGAGCGAGCGCAGCGATCTTAGAACCAGCGATTGCAATGTCTGTTTGGTAAGTGTCACTTGCCGTGCATAGAGTGCAGTTCTGGATGGGAAAAAAAGACAAAAAGTTGCCAGATTAGCAGGTGCCCAAGAAGCGAAGATGAAGATGAAATAAAACTTACCTTGATGAGAAGTGTATAATGAATCATTTGTGTATCTAATTTGAAAAAATAAGGTCCATAAGAAAGTTTGTGTAAACCAGGTATCAAGCGGGCATTAACGATTATTTAAAAGGTTACAAAAAGCCCTTACACACATTGCGCACTAACGCGCCGCGCGGCGAATATGATGATAAGCGATCTAAAGATGTTTGATAAGTGCAATTATTTCGGGTTTCAAGCAAGATTACACAATGATATCAATAAATTTCCGTTTAAGTAAAAAACCAGCCCTGAAAAATTCCGGGGGGAAATAAAACATGGAACAACGAGTTGATAGACTTAAATAATAAATAACGTTACTTGGAACTTGAAATATTGTTAGATGACTTTGGCTTATCCATTTTGCCGACACAATTTGTGCTAACAAAAATTGAATTTCACAATTTATGCCTGCAAAAAGTCATTCTGCAATTTGTGCGAATAGTCATTTCTTGGCAATGGGTAAAATAGGAAAAGCAAAATAAACAAAAACATGTTACCAAATTAGGAAATAAACATAAATGACAGTAAATGCGGAAAAAAAAAACCTTATTTGAAAAAAACCATACTTGAGTTAACTCTCAATAGTAGAACCTTTTCTTGAAAACTTCTAATAATGAAATCTCACGATTCACAAATAAAACTGTCTGGACAGACTTGATTGATATATATCTAGCAATATATAAAAAGTATACGTAAGTAGTCAAAAACTATAAACGAGAGAAAGAAAAAATGTTCCTCTCATTAAAATAAAACAAGAAAACAAAATAGACACATAAATCTGGGAACTTCAATATCTGTATTTGAACAAGGGTGATTTGTTTCCCATTTTTGAGAATTCCTCCAGAGTGTATCCAGCATACTTTCCAGCCTTCCAGTCCTTGACCTTCTTTTTGTTTGAGTACATGTATCCAAGCACTGCGATGATTGTGCAAACCCACCCGAGGCATGACCATCCAAGAGCTAATCCATGTCCCAACTTGTAATACGGAGCATCCTTAGATCTGTACATGTTTGCAGCAACAGCTCCTCCCAAGTTACCCATTCCGATTTGGAACGCCATTGCAATGGCTCTTTTGTAAGATCCAGACAAGTTGTTAGCATGCCAAACGACAATGCCTGGCAGAGGAGGCGACATGGCAATTCCAATAAGATACACACATCCATAAATAGCGTATGCGTGCTTCAACGGGTCGAGGACTAAAATGATCAAAAATCCAATTGATATCACAACAAAATTTCCAAAAAGGAAAGGTGATCGAAGCCCAGTTCTGTCGGGGAACCATGCTTGAATAACACAACTAAAAGCGGAGAGCGTGTAGATTGGGACAGTCAAAAGCTGCGATTTTGTGCGGTCAAAACCAAGTGAGGTAAAGATTGTGGGCATAAACATAGTAACTGCATAACCAGGGACGACACTTGACCAGAATAACATGGTTTGGATGTAAACTTGCCAGTCTTTGAACGCTTGTTTGAAGTAGTATGATCCCTGCTCGTCACATTCAGGTTGGGCTCCAAATGAGGGCTCATCCGACTCAGTATTTGCTTCAGTCTTAGATACAGCAGCGTTCGAATCATATCGCAATTTGTGAATAATGTAGTCTCGCTCTTCAGCAGTGAGGAAGCTTGCAGTCCCGGGATAATCGTACATGCCCCAGAATGCGACACCCGCAGTGATAACAGTTGCAATACCTTCCAAGATAAAAATCCATCTCCATCCTGCTAACCCTCCGACACCGTCCATCTTTGCGATACCAAAAGCTAACAATCCGGAAAAGGCGCCTGCGATAGTCGTAGCTGAATAGAACAGAGCTTGTCTGAATTGAAGTTCTTGTCGTTTGTACCATTGGGTCAAATAGTAAGATACACCTGGAAAGAGTCCAGCTTCAGTTATACCTAGGAAAATTCTTGCAATAAGCAGACCATGGTAACTCTGGACAAGACCCATTAAAGTCATAACAATTCCCCAAGCCAAGATAATCAAGGGAAGCCAAACAGATGGTCTCAACTTTTTAAGTGCCATATTTGCTGGGACTTCGAAGATTGCATAAGTAAAGAAAAACACAGTTAAGCACATATTGAACTTTGTACCATCCAATTTGAGATCAGTGACGAGACCTTCGATGGCAGCGTTACCAATGTTACTTCTATCCAAAAACGACATGAGATAGAGTAGAGTGACCATTGGGATAAGATGCCAGTCAAGTTTGCGAAGAAGTTTGTTGTTGTCGATATGGGGCCATATTTCAGCAGCGGTTTTGATATTTCCGTTTTCATCTTTGAGGTGGGCCAGAGGATCAGATGGATCGGGTTTATCTACGACTTCGAGATACTCGACGCTATCAACATTTTTTTCTGTAGTTGGATTGGTTGTAGCCATTGAATTGAATATGTGGTTGTTGGTGTAGTTGTTTTAAAGGGGGATTTGGTTTCTTATGAATGGAGGGAGGGAATGAATTAAGGGAACGAGCAAAACGGAAGCTTTATATAGGTCTTTGCCTGACATTATGATCTAACTACGATTCAAGACGAGAGGTAATGTGGGTGGAGATTGTAAACTGAGGACAGAGGAGGGGAAAATTTTTGTTTTTTTGTTTTTTTAGAAAAGAGGACGATAAATTTCTTACAGAATCAAGGTTACGACGATAATGGGGGGTACAGACATAAAGCTGGGCGGTGTTTGCGTATAATATGGGATTTGAAAGGTTATTACAGTAAAAAATAAAGTAAAAAGTGGAATTAGCCGTATAAAGAGTTGTCAGACAAAAAAAGCTGATTGGACTAGTCTATGAATTGACTTGACTTGACGGGAATGGAATGGAATGGACTGGACTGGACTGGACTGGAATTGTTTTATGGAGAAATCTTTGAAGGGCTAATCCAGTTAAGAAAGAAAAATAAAAAAAGCTGGGGAAGGAAAAGGTATCCCGGAACCTTCTTTTTCAAACTAATTTTTGTTTTGTTTTATTACAGTAACTGACTCATAATATAAAAGCACAGGAGTACCAAAACTGTTTCAATATCTCATATTGTACTAGTAACACGATCGAGAGCTAGCTACTGGTATATCGAAGCGGGTGAGCTTGCCACTATATCACGCGGTGATCGGCGAAGCATAGTGGAAGAAATGAGTGTTGGTAGTTTATCGTATAAAGTTTGAATTCTATCAGAGCCAATATATTCACCAGTCTTAGTACGTTGTTGGCATATCACTAGTTACCATGGAATCTTTAGATTTCAATATTGACAGCACTTGGTTCACTTTGTCTGCTCTGTAGCTAAGTTTGTTATTCTTGGATACAAACTTAACATCAGTATATGTGACAAAAACTGGAACTACTGTGGCTCATTATAATAATACAATCGTGACGCATCTCTCGAAACTCATAGTTTACACAACACCGTGAAACACTAAACATAACCCACTAACTGGCCTTTTGACAGTGGTGAGATCATAGTATTATCAAGTCGTGTCCAAAACGAATATTCGTTGCTAAGCATAGCATAGCTGTAATTTCTATCCAGTAGATGTCTTTTACCCCATAGTTTTGTCCATGTGGATATATA
Source organism: Geotrichum australiense (assembly GCA_030563945.1). Taxonomy (NCBI): domain Eukaryota; kingdom Fungi; phylum Ascomycota; class Dipodascomycetes; order Dipodascales; family Dipodascaceae; genus Geotrichum; species Geotrichum australiense. Next base: position 45,892 of record JAJMKR010000013.1, on the reverse strand, counting down.
TTTGTATACTACAGAGAGAAAGAAACAAAAAAATGATTCATAAAAATGATTCATGAAATACTATAAACGTTCTTACGTTGTCGTGGTCTTACTATTACTTGAGCTGATCACAACGCTATCACCTTATACCGCACTTGTATCTATATCTATGAACCTATATATTACTATAAAGCTTTATAGGCGTAGTTAAGCATATTGACCACCCTCTGATGAGTTCTAAAAAGAATAAAAAAATACAAATCCCCTTTGTTATTTCCAGAAAACACTATAGTACACCGCAACTCGGTTCAATCAATAAAATACATCCTCGGCTTTACGCCACTGTCCCTCCTTTTAAAAGAAAATTCACAAAGCGCACAAGATGGAGTTTATTCCAATGTTTTATGGGCCTAACCTTTGGGGGGAAAGCAAATAGATTCAAGTTATTAACTATTTTGTTGAAAATTGTATAATATCGATATAATACAGTACGTACTGTAGTACAATTTATGACTTGAGAAGAAGAAGAAGAAATCCATCTTTCAAGGAAGACAAAGCCAAGTTGGAACTGGAGAACTAGCCAAGTGGTTTCCACAAACCTAACTGACACTTCAGCAGCCAATGACGACTAGTGTGGAACATTCGAAATCATCATGTTATAATATATTCAGGTGTCAAAAACAGTGAGCAGTGTTGCGTACTGTACTTGGGATATCAAATTTAGTTGTTGTAGCAAACCCAATAGTAGCGTAGTTTGGATAATTTGAGGTGGTTGATGCTTGTTATTTTTTTTTATTTTCATTTTTTTTCAAGATCCTTGTATACCCCACACTTTATTTTTCCCTTGCATAGTAATTTTTCTTCAATTTTGAATTTACCCCACGTTTGAATCAGGTACAGTTTCGATTAAGGTATAAACTGCTAAATAAGGCCTATATTTTGTAAATATACCAGTATCTATAGTTTTACGTACTGTATTCCAAGTATATGATATATACCAAATAGGCATACGTACAATTATATTACGTACAAAGAAATACAATTGACACATAAACCGCTTTTACCTCTACTTCAACCTATAAAATACAAATTTACTGGTTCTACAACGTACAGTAGATCATCCACCTCACCCGATCGAGTCTTCAATATATTTATCTCTACACCATTTCCCCCTTTTCGACCAATTGCCCTATTAGACAGACATGACATATATATACTTCCTTAGTAAGTGTCCAATGTGACCTGTTTCGCTTGACATTGTTGATGACCTTCAGTACCATGAATCATCTTTTTGTACCAGTAAGTGGCTGTACTCGTTGTCTATAACTTGTCTCTAAGTCCCCCGCCGGTCTGTCCATACTTTGTGAGGGGCTAGTATATCTGCAAGTCTGATATGGGTGTGTGAAAACTATATACGTACTGTACAATGGTATTATAATTTTATGACAATTAAGAATATTTCGGTCCAAGACAGAAATTGTTCCACTAAAATACTGTACTAAGTGTTGAATACGCAAAAAAGGATTAGCTTTCATAGTCAAGTTCATACAATCACTGCCTACCTTTGTTCAAGAAAACGAGGCTATATAAAACAGATTGTACGTACAATAACTAGATTCAAGTGTGCTACTAATGTAGCCAATATATATAAAATGGCTTGGTTTATTCATGGCTATCAGCGAATGTCAGTAAGCCTACTACTTCTTATAAAGTCTTCTATGGCTTTATTCTTGGGTATAACCAGCGAAAACAGTCTACATATTATTCACGTTATCGACAATATACAATATGATGAAATAGAATCTGACATTTCAAATTTGTAAGATACTCAAAGTACAGGTTAGTGGGCTATTTCTGATTAACGAAATGACTCTGACTCTGGAACAATCTTTTAGATGATTTCGAGATAAGAGTATTTATATTGCTTTCAAAGTGCGCGGTATTCGTGACGGTTTTATGAACGAAATCGACTTTCTGGAATTAATAGTAAACAATCAAAACCAGACATTTTTGCTATTTTTGGCCACATTCATGTCATCTTGTAACTCAATAATCAAAGACATTTTAATTATCTTGTTTGGCTGTGAATCTAAAATATCTATACATATTTTGTTTTTTGAGTCTCTGTTGACGAACCCATCTATCCATGCTAATCTACGTTAAAGTCCTGATGTAAACTAGAATAGCAAAATTTGAGCATCGTAGGTTATAACCAATTGTTCACACTGAACAATTGATTTGAGGATTTGTAGGTAGAAAACGATTATTATCCTACGTCTATTTAATGCTTTGTGCACCCGTTTTAGTGCTTTGATTCTGTAGAGCTTTCAATTTACAACAATTGTGAACAAATTTGATATAATTTGCAAGATCTGTTTTATTGTATTATTTTTAAAATAAATAAATGTATACAACAATATCACAAGTCTATCTGCCAAATAATACTGCTTCAATCATAAAATTTAAGGCCAACTACTAAAATCAAAGCATACAACTTTGATCTCATTGCCGAATTGAACAAACCTTTTAAGAATTAGGAAACGTTTCTCAACAACAAAATTAATGTGAAGTTTTGTCTAGTGCGTTGAAAATTGACAGTACTGAAATATCAAATTGTTTTGATATCCAATGGTTTTCTTGGATTAACAATTCTCTCAAATGAAATGTGTTTTGTTGATCTGTGAGAAGATATGAGTGGGCGTAATTTGTTCCAATAGATGGGGTTGGATATAAACTTATCAATTTAATTCTAACATTTACTGATAGTTAAAATATAACTATGGATATGAGTCAAAGTTGTCGAGCACATATACACATAAACATCCTAAAAGTTATCTTTATCCAAGGAAGGCACGAAAAAATTAACAATCAACATAAGCTAAACAATCTAACAATTTTTCCATTACTCAATTTTATTAACAAATCAAAATCTACACATGTACGTACTGTACTAACCTTCATTTTCAACACCCCCATCAACATCATCTTCATCCTCATCTTCAAACTCCAACGTCTTCTCAGCCTCACCATTCTTCACCGCACCACCCGACTTTTTCCCATCACCAATTCCTCTCACCGTCAAGTAATCAAAGATGCTCGACCCTCTAAAGCTATCAATAAACCCAAAAAATCCATGGAACACATTTTCCTTCTCCTCTTCCGAATAAATCTTGTCGTAAATATGCTTCATCTTGAATTCCTCAACTTCTTTTGCGTACTTGTCAAAACTGATCGCTTCGTGGCCAAAGCTTTCAAGACGCGAGTTGTAGCCGTCGTAGACGGGCTGTTCTAGTAACAATCCTAAACTTGGGGCTTTGGGAACGTTGATCTTGTTTGGCCCAAAGGCTTCGGAAATACGTTCAAGAGGGCATCCTGTACGTACCACTAGGGCTGCCATAGCAACCATTTTCCTGATTTGATGCAGCATGAAAGACTGTCCGTGAATTTTGATTGATAGCCATTCAGTGCCCGCAATCAATTTGGGCTCAGAAATATTGATACTCTTCATAAATCTCTGTGCGCTGGGATCTTTGTAGTCTTTACCAACTGTGAAGTTGTGAAAGTTGTGGTGACCTTCGTAGACTTTGAAAGCAGCACGGACAAGCTCTAGACGTTCAGAATCAATGCGGAAAGCACGTCGAGCAGCATTTTCAATCTTTCTAATTTTCTTGTAAAGAACAGAGAGCTTTTCGGTTTCAGGCTTAACTTCGGATGAATTTTCGTCGTTTTCACCACTCTGAGTAGTGCTAGCTTTGTCTGTAGTTTCCAATGAAGTCTCATCAGCTTTAGTAGAATCGGCGGCAACTTCCGAAGTCTCATTCTCCGCTGGTTTATCTTCAATAGCCTCTTCAACCTGCTCAGCTTTAGCTTTTTTATCTTCACTTTGTTCATCGACTTTAGAATCATCATCTTTGTTTCCTTCATCAGACTTAGGTTCACTCTCGGTAACAGAGTTCTCCACTTTCTGATTAAGATTTACACCATCTTGAATCTTTTGTTTCTTAGCCAAATAAAGCCCTTCCTCCTCGGCCAACTTCAGAGTTCTTTTCAAGTCTTCCTCCGTAATACCAGCCTCCTTCAGTTGCTCCTTCACATTTTTCCAAAACTCCTCTCCAACTTTATCTTCCCTCGATTTATCATTGTTCTCCTCGTTAGCCTCCTTGACTGTCTGCGCCAGCGCACTCTCAGGCTTAGGCGGCAAAAACGAGTAACTTGGAATGAGGTATTCATAGATTCTGCTTCCACACATCTTACGACACTCAAAGGCCTTGTTGGTTCGTGTGATCCCCCAGACCCTAATCTGATCAGGCAAGTGGGAATTGATCTTTTCAACAATATCTTCATCTTCAACAATCATTTTAAGAGAAACAACATTCCCAGCGGCATGAACACCCTTATCTGTACGCGCAGCACGCATAAACGACGACTTTTTCGGATCGTTTGCATTGTCTTTAGATACAGCTCCAGCCTCAACAAAAGCTTTAAAAAGGTCCCCCTCAATTGTTTTCTCGGGAGGGTTAACTTGCATACCGTGGTATCCGGTTCCACAGTAGCCAATTAAACATGCGACCTTACGTTTGGGGCGACGGGCTTCACCTGAACTCTCAAAAGGAGTGCGCGTGGATTGGGTCCCTGATTCAGCAGCCGACGCGTCTTCGATATTACGGTTGTTGCGCTTAGCTTGGACTTCTTCAGATTTTTTTTCTAAAATCTTGCGGCGTTTGGAATTGCGGCTGTCATTGGCGCGAGGACGGTTCCACTTGCCCTTTCCTTTGAATCTATCGTCTCCAGTCATATCTAAAAAAGCAACTCACTCACTCGGTCCAACTATTACCAAAGTTCAAGGTGAAAACTTTAGTGTCTTGAAGTTTTTTCTCTTTCTCGCTTTTCTTTGCTATTTCACTTTTCACCTCCCAACTGAAATTTTGGACCCTAGCCCTGAAAAATATCAAACCTCCCAAAACGATAAAAAATATTTGACTTATTGGGAGGTTTTTGATCAACACACTTTAACTCATTGCATATAGTATAACATAAAAGAATTCCAGAATGAGACAGTTAACAGAAGAAGAAACCAAGGTTGTTTTCGAAAAACTTGCAAATTACATTGGCCGTAACATTGCCAACCTGATCAACAGAAAAGATGAACCTTACTGTTTCCGCATTCAAAAAGACAGAGTATACTATGTCAGGTGCGTCACAAACACATCTACTTCCTCACGATTTCGACAGATATTTTGACAAGATACTAACATTTAGTTTGTTTATAGTGAGGCCATTGCACGATTTGCTACATCAGTTTCACGCGCCAACTTGATGTCTCTTGGAACTTGTTTGGGTAAATTCACAAAGACCGGAAAATTCCGCCTCCACATCACATCGCTCGACCTTCTTGCACAGAACTCCAAACTCAAGGTGTGGATCAAACAGAATGGTGAAATGCCGTTCCTTTATGGTAACCACGTGCTGAAAGCTCACATTGGAAGAATGAGTGAGGATATACCGGAGCACACTGGTGTTATTGTGTATTCGATGACCGGTGGTGAACAACCACTTGGATTTGGTGTCGCTGCAAAGTCAACTATTGAAACTAGAAGGTTGGACCCGACAGGAATCGTTGTGTTCAGACAAGGTGACGTTGGTGAATATCTCAGAGATGAAGATACCTTGTTTACGTAGTGATTCTCATCTACACATTTCATATTATATACCTTTTGCTGCTTGTTTATTCTGTACCTCAAAAATTAATGATAGATTCGTTTTTATGCAAATCATATTTATTTTCCAAATTAAAGAGTTTTTTTTCCATCTATGTCACACCTGTGCGAGGATAAATGATATAGTAAAATGCACAAAATCTGAAGAGAACTCATGCTTATTCCCGTTCACCATGAAGAACTGTAGGACTAGTCGAGTGAACCTCAATTCTAAATGCTCCATATCCACACTCCATTCTCTCAACAAGACATACATACATAGTCTCTCTTTTCAACTTGACATCTTCCAAAAACACCCCAAACTCATTATCCAAAAACACCTCGCTCGTGCAAACCAGCATATTCGTTTCCAATTCAAACAGGCTAACTCTCAAATGCGGTTTATAAGACTCCTCCTCAATCACTCGGAAGTACGCCAACGACGGGAAACTAACCGACAACTCAATTTGCTTTCTGGAGGCTCCGTTCCATTCTACAGTCAACGTTCGCTCAAACATGCCTGCATTGACAGAAGGCGCTCTTTCCATTTGAAACTCGGCATCAGCGCGGCCCGTCAACGTAAACTTGCCTTCCAGCTTGGGCTCAAACATTGAAACAACAACAAAATACTTCCCCGGTTTAAGCGCCAAAGCTGGCTTTGCCATCGCACTCCCCACACGGAATTCGCCACTTGTGCCTAATACCTTTATGCGCGAAACATCGCGGGCCTTGATATGGTCAGCAAGGTACACGCGGTAGTTTATGGGATGGTCCGACTCGGACGAGAGTATTAGTTTGAAAGTTGTTACAGATGCGGGTATTGTAAGTAGATATCGAGGGTTACGCAGGTAAGTGTCGTTTGCCCAAGACCCGCCAGCAGTGTCTTGATCCCATTCCCCTTCCAGTGTAATTCTGTATGAAAGTCGGTCCTCCTTAGCTTTGTACAGCTCGACTGGAAGAAGTGAATATACCGTAAGGCTAAATCTGAGCGATGAGAACTTGCTTTTGAAATCATTTGCTCCCGCAACAACTGTATATTTGGTATTTGCTGGGATCGTCAGCTTAGTCAAGAAATGCAGGGTGTTTAGAAGCATTCCCTTGCTAATACACGGGAACTCATCAGCCAAGTATACTTTGTTCCCATCTGCGTCATAGACGTTCAAGGTGATATAGCCTGCAGTACTATTCCTATCGGTTATATGACGACTAAGTAATAGCCATACGACGTTTTCAGTATTGGATTTGTTTTCAACGCAGTACTGCGGATTTGTGTTGTACGATTTTGTTTTGCTTGCAACTTCAATTGAATTCAGGCTCCAAAGAAAACAGCTAGAGACTTTGTGGTTGAATAATTTTGGATTCCAATTGAAATAGATGGAACTGAATCTTAAGCATAGTGAGTCAAAATTGACCCAAAAACTGCCATAGAGTGCTTCTGGCGCTTCGTTTGGTGGAAGCTGTATTGATCCAAGTTTGGCGACTTGAGAAGAATCACTGATCCATGGGTTTTTGATTTGTATTATTCTCTTGACACTTCCATCTTTCTGCCTATATTCCATAGCGTCCATTAATGTATAATCATGATCGCTGATGAGTCCGTAAGCTTCTGATTCCGCTTTGCTCATGTCACCAGTTCCCAGACATATCATAACATTTCCCTCTTTAAAAGGCGCATATATTTTATTCCAGAGCGCATCTCGAGAAGCATTGAGCTCTTGCAAGTACCCATTAATAAACAAGACTTCTGGAATCCATGAACATAATGCGTATGTATCACATGCTGAATATGAGCCCAAAAAATCATATCCACCCATGAGTTTCAAGTATGCTTTTTCCAAAATGGCTGGCCACAAAAGTCCCTTATTTGTTGAAGACATTACAAACAGACTATGATTTGAACTATTTGTTATCGGCAACCGATCGTCTACCACAACTTTCCTCATTGTTCCGTTCACGTTCAGCTTCACCCAATACTTTCCTGTTTTCGAAACTACAGGGTTTCCATGCGAGTCTTGAGGGAATATGCTTGACTTGAGAAACGAAACCCCATGCCTTTTCTCGTAGAAATAAATAGATAATAGCGACGCAACAAAAGAACAATCCTCGAGTGAATCCTGACATAGCGTCTCAGCTCCTTCATCGCCCATACACGGAGTCACACCTAAAGCCAAGGCTGGCCGAGCCCATTGGTGAAAAATGGTCTTTTGTTTAGTGGACAAAGGTGGCAATCCGTCTTCATCTAAAAACAACTCATTTCCTTGCATCAATTCAAATTCATCGGAGTTATCTACCCAAGGGTAGAACATTTTCGAGCCAATGTTGCTCGAGATAAACTCAATTTGTTTCTGAACATCTAGTTTTGTGTTGTTCTTGATCTGATCGTACACGTTAAGAACATCATTGAGATCATTGGCGAGGCGCAATTGCTGTGTTTTATCGATAAGCTTTGTCAGTAGCTGATTGAGTGTACGTGCAGCTTGTTTCACAACGTTAAGGGCATCTTGTTTGTTCCCTGTGGCGTAGAGGTATAATGCTTTTGATCTCAAGAGCTGAATGAAAAACTGAAGTTAGTAATTACTGTACACACGGAGAGGAAAAAAAAGCCATAACACCCTACGTACACACACTCACACTTACACGTGAATATAGACGTAGACATGGAAGATAGTCGACTCACCTTGTAATCTTCCATTCCATTAAGTGCGCCAGCCAGAGTTTTGATGGAGGACAAATTGTTTGTGAGAAATCATGCTCTATAATTATCTCAAAAAAAATAAAAATATCATGACAAAATTGTGATTTCACCTCGTGTACCAAGCCTTGTACTCGCCCCTATTTTTTGTCAAAATCAACGTCAAAGCCCTGAAAATATCTGAGCTTAAATTTTCATAAAATTTACATTCTTTTGTGCTATGTACCATGTATTAGAGTTCAAATCACTCTTGGGTCTGCAAAACTGCATGCCATTGAGATTGCCACAGCTTATTTACACAAACTTGGAGTCGATAGTTTGGTCTCTTTGGGCCAGAAAAGAGAATACTACAATAGATATAAGATATGTGTACAGATTTTCATTTTTCTTTACGTTGATAATAGTATATAGATGTAAAACTGACTGGAATCAGAGCTTTTGTGCACTCGAAAAGAAAAATCAAGAATTAGCTCCATCTCCCACATGCATTTTTAAATTTCCAATCTTCTCCCAACCCATACACTTCACATACAGACATACAGTACAATCACACTTACAACCCATGTCGTCCCGCAACACCAACAGCAGTCGACCCCATAAGGCGCCCGAATACGGTCCCGACGGCAAAGAAATTAATCCCTACATCCCCAAGTACATCACTAAGTCCCCATGGTACCTGACGAACCACGAAAACAACACCCAGACCGACTACCTCAAGCACCAGCGGTCAACGAAGCAGACCCGCGAGGAGCGGTGGTACTCGCGAGGCCAAACCCCGGACGACACAGAGGCCCCAACGCGACCGCGCAAGTTTCGCAAAGGCGCTTGTGCCAATTGCGGAGCCACGACGCATAAGGAGAAAGAATGCCTCGAGCGGCCGCGCAAAGTTGGAGCGAAATATAGTGGGGTTGGAATCAAACCGGACGACAAAATAGAAGACTTGGAGTTTGGATATGATAGTAAGAGAGATAGGTGGAACGGGTTTGAGAGTGAGGAGTATAAAAAGGTTATTGAAGAGTTTAAGGAGCAGCCAACAGAAGTGGAGCCGAGTGGGAAGGTGGAGACGTCACGGTCGCTGCGGACAAGGGAGGACAAGGCCCAGTACCTTAGTGAAGACGCCGACAATTTCAACCCGAAGAGTCGAACCGTGCGCAACGAAGCGCAGGGCACAGTGAACGAGCGCGGGTTATTTATCCGGAAGCTGACAGACATTGCGGTCAAGCACGACCAGCTGCGGAAGTTTGCCGAGACGCACAACGAGGTTATTGAAGGGCAAGCGCCGAGCACCGAGAAGTTGACCGAGGACCAGCGGCGCGAGATGATATACCTCGAGCGAAACCCGACGGCTGCGCTGCTCAAGTTGCAGACGCTACAGGAGGAACAGCGTAAACAGCGTGAGGAAAAGGCGGCGAAGCTGGCGGCGCTTTATGGGGATCAGAGTGGGTATGATAGTAGCAGGAGGCCACATGTGGAGGAGGTGGTGGACCCGGTGGCGGCTTTGAAAGAGAAAGAGGTTGAAGGCGGTGATGGGAATGGAAATGGGGATGGAGAAGAAGGTACGGAAGTGAAAGGGAAATCAAAGTATGAAGAAGATGTGCTGATAGGTAATCATAAAGAGGTGTTTGGGTCGTATTGGAGGGATGGGAAGTGGGGGTACAGATGCTGTCATTCTACGGTTAAACAGAGTTACTGTTTAGGGGAAAAGGGGTATGAAATCAACAAGTAAAACTACTACAATTGCATATATGTATATAAAATTTATCTTCTAAGTGAATTTACGTGATTTTCTTTACACTTGATGCTTGGTCTGTGCAGTCATAGAGATTGATTTGGAAGGATGCCAAGGTTAGAACATTTCTTAACGGGTGAGGTGAAAAAGTGGACCGTGCGTCGCTGACTTTATTAATTTTATTAAAACTTATACTTATCTATCCAACCTGTCTATGTAAATTTATCGAAGCAAGCGGTAGCTCACTCTCGATCATTTACGATCTAACAGCTTGGCTATTGAACTCCTTCTTCTCATCTAGTTTTACAGATCTAGTTTTATTAATCTATTTTTAGATTTTTTTTTCCCCGTTATCCAGCTTCGTTTCAACAGTCTTTCTCTTTAGAGTCTATATACGTAAAGACAGTCTTCCAAAAACTATCTGTATGACGGTGTTTAGTATTATGTTATACTGTACCTTAAGAATGATACCAGAAAGCGTAAATAAAGCGGTCGGACCAATTTGAACAATATAGATAGATATAAATTTATTTATATACATGAATGAAAATCCCTACTTTGCATTCATGTACTGTACGATATTGAGAGATCAAAACATACACAATCGATGCTATTCCTCCATCTTTTCTCCAACTATTTACAGAAAAGTTATGGGCATTACATTGATTTATTAAAAACATCAAAAAACTGTATATACAATCACATCCAAAGTCAATTGCAACGATAAAATGTCTTGGTACGCATTTGTCCCTGAATTTTTCAGGGACAGATATAACCAGTAATACCAGTAATTGTTTATTTACGATGATAGGTTTCTGTGATATACTAGTGTTTCAAGTATGCGGACAAGATATCAGTCGATCTTTTTCTTCTTTTTTCTTCTCACATTGACTGCTCTCTTCTCAATCTCCTTGATTTTCACGTTCACTGGAAAGGCAATTGGCATCATGACTGAATAAAATAAGAAAAAAAAAACTCATCCCATTTCTTTTCACAATATTATATAAAAAAAAGTATATACAAGTCAATCACTTTCATAAAGGGAGACCATTATTTATAGAAAGGTATGATAATATAAAGTTAATCAGAAATTTCAAAGTATGCAATGTAACTTAATGTGTCTTTGGCTTCCTCAAGCGTCGCTTCGGACCATCAAACCCAATCAAAAGATCAGAATAAAGAATAATAATAATAAAGAAAAAAAGCAAATCATTCATCTTCCAACTCGCACTGCACTCCAATCTTCCCATCCTTTGCTTCCTCCATCGCGACCTGCAAATCTTCATCATCAGCAATTTCCACCACATCCCCATCTGCATCTTTAATAGTCATGACCAGCCGCTGTTTCTTCTCCTCAGTCAGTTTCAGCTTTTTGGCCACCTTGCTCAAAAACTCATCGTAGGTGACAGTCGGTTGTAGTAGCGTGACGCGGATCGTGTTGTTGTAGCTGATCTTTACCTTGACCTGGGACTGGAGAAGGACTTGACTGGAATGGGTGGAGGTGGGCGGGGACGGTTGCGTTACAAGTGGAGGCGCTGTGTTTGCGCACACAGACATGTATTGAGATTGAGCTTGTGATTGTGATTGCGATTGCTTCTGAGCTTGAATTTGGGCTTCTAGCCTTGCATGGGCTTGTATCTGGGCTTCCAGTCTTGCGTGGGCTTGAGCGTGTGCTTGTGCCTGTTGTATTTGTGACTGCGCTTGTGAATGTGATAAAGATCTTGCCCTCATCTCAACCGCTTCAAACTCAACGGGAGGTGAAAGGGACTCAAATTGAGAGGTTTCGCCATTTCCACTGGATTTGATAAAGTAAGAATCAGTTTCAACAGTGTAATTGCTGACGAGAGAGGAATTGCTTGAATGAGAAGCACTGGTCATGCCATCCGGGAGATTTGGTAGTGTAGGCATTTTGCGAGGAATGTTGCGTAGCTTGATGGTAGGAGCTTTGCTTTGCGGTTTGACTTCTTCCAAAATCGCGTTGAGATTCGTTGCCAGCTTTTCGGTTGAAGCTTCTTTTGAAGGTTGTTGTAAAACAGCAGGTTTTGGACATGGTATTCCCATTAAGACTTTATCAATGTGCTTGTCATTAAGAATGGATTGCACCTTTGTCTCTGTCAACCTAAAAACGGATCCTTGCGGGACGGAGAACAAAGTGTATACAGTTTTGTTTTCTTTTGATGGAATTGGTTCCTTTTCCTGCGCCTGGACAGACATTTCCGAATTGCGCTTTGTTTTGAAGTACTCTGCTTTGGGAGGGCCCAGGATACTAAATCTGTGAAATTTCTTGTCTATATCTTTGGTAAACATTTTTAGACTCATTTTTTCACCACTCCCACGATTATTATCATCGTCGTCGTCACTGTCAAACCCATTCAAAGTTTCTGGCTGCGCTATGTCTTCATTTTTGAAATGTCGCAGGGCTTCGTCAAGAATATTATGCTCGTTAAGGTATCGCTTTTCTTTGATTGCAAAGCCAAGATCATAAACTCCCACCTTGAGCTCACCTGAATAAATGTACGAAAGCGCTCTGTTGTACATGACTTCACAAGAGTAAAGTTTGTAATCTAGTCCTAGCTGTTGGTAATTGACAACAGAGTTACCTCTTAGCAGTTTGAGAGCGTTATTAAAGGAACTTGCAGCTTTTCTGTATAGTCCAGATAGGAATCGACAAGCGCCGATCTGAAAATAAGAGATTGCCATGTAGTTGTCATTTTCAATTGCCAGCTTAAAGTAGGAAATGGCTTTATCGTATTGACCCATGGTTGCATATATCGAACCAATGTTGTAGTTAATCTTTGAAGGTTTTTGTTTAATTTCGAGGAAAATCTGGAGGGCCTCTTCTAGGTTTCCTTTGTCAAAAGCCTCTAACGCTCTGATCCAGGTTTTGATCATGACTGTGTCTGAGTGTTCAGGTGCTGACGTGAACATTTTGCCAGGGGGGCTGTATTTTGGATCCAGCATGTGAAGAACGCCGGCATCCTGCGATGTTGAAGTGCTTGATTTGTGTTGGAACATGTTTGATCCGGGGCCATTGTTGTGGCTTGAAAATGTCAGTGATCTTTTCATTGTTGATTGTACTGTAGATTGTTCTGATATTAGTGAGATTAATTGTATATTCGTGCTGAAGATGAGCTGATATAAACGAGAGTCTGCTATTGGCGTATTATGGTGATGATTTCAAAGGAGCGACAAAAATATTTTGATTAACGAGAGTGATTAATGAACGGAACAATAGAAAAGAATGGATAGAAATAGCTGGAAAAGATTCTCTCAAATCTATTTTGACCTGGATGTTTCAATTTATATATATTATCTATACTTGGACCTGAAAGAATATTTTTATTTTTATTTTTATTTCTTCTCCGTTTTTGTTCATTCACAATGCGGTTGGTCCAAAGTCATAAGATTTCGATTGAATTTAGCGTGTAATTTATCTACAAAATAAATCAGTTCCCACTTGAAACAACCCCCCAAGCAGACTACCCATGGTCTATGCATATGCTGCAACTCTACATGATTTATAAACGTTACAAAAGTTCGATTCTAAGCTGAACTAAAATGTGGGACCTTTTTTTGGGTCAAATGTTCCACTTGCCCCTTTTTTTCCTGCAGTCTAAATGGTTTTGGGTTTTTTTGGGGGGAGTTGAATTTTATTTTATTTTAAGAAATTTTAAGAAGTTTATTGAATAACACCTTCAATGACCTTTATAAATAGATATATAAAACTTGTATCGTATGAATAAACATCTTCAAGCTGCACATAGAACAAAGATGTCAATCAGTCAATCGACTAAAGTATGGAATCAAACATCTTTATATTAAGCAATGGTAGGTATATACAGGTGGTGTTCAAACATACTGTACACAGTACTTGAGATACTTTCAGCTCAAATTTAAGCTTAAGCTAATGTCTTGTCAAATGCTTCGAAGACTACAAGCATCAAGCACCAAGCACCAAGCATAGACAAGTGTCTATTATTGAATTACATGTATTGTCGATTGTCGATTGTTGTAGTTGTAGATACATTACCGTAGGTCTTGACTGCACTGTATCCTGTATTTGCATTGAAATATCATCCATCATACCGATTCATACAAACAATGATTCCAACCATAAATACACACAAAGGTCCACTAGGCCATAATATTATGAGGGTATACAAACAGACAGACAGACCACTTTACGGCTGTCCGTTTCTTTCTCTCGTCTAATAGGTTCTCTTTGGACTTTTCAAGAAAGAAAAAAGAAGAATAAGGAAAAAGTGGTAACTCATTTACCCAACGCACATACCACCCAGATCCACCACTATCCGTAATAGGATATAGGCTAGCTCTATGCACAAGCAAACATTTCCCGACAAGGAACAAAACTTCCCGATTCCTTCCCACCTTGCCATGTCTTTTTCACGTACTGTACAGTTTATCGCCCGCCTAAAAGAAGAAGGTGATGGGTTGTGTGCTCTATGATATGCCTGTCTTGATTGATTAGCTGACTGACTGACTGACTGACTGACTATATTAGTCGCTAGTTAGTTGGTTATTAGTAGCAGACATGGTCAGCTCTGTCTGTATAGAGTAAGAGGTAAAATTTAAATCTCACATATCCTTGTTTCGAAAGGTTGGAACTTATGTAGGACAAGTTCATGATACCACGGTGAGTTACGCACTCTCACACATTCATATCAAAATTCTTTTTATCTTTCTTTATTTATTTATTTCCTTCCTGTATACGCGGGCATTGCAGTCAGCTCTAGTTAGTTTTGCACCTCATTACTATATAAGCGAAATGTGTATCTACATAATAGTCTGGCAGCTCGCTTCTATACTAAGTATACAAGATGTGTTTGCAGCACAGCGCGCAAGTCTAAATCGCAAACTTTTTAAAAGTTTCCCGCTGGCTGATTAGCCAACCCCTTAGGAGAGTTCCGAATACACACATTTGCTTTTTGGCTAATTATACAGTAATTTCACAAGAAGGATATCATAGATGATAATACCATTCAATTGTCAAACCAAAGTGTGTGATATTTATATATCTATGAATATATAAATCAATGTGTGTATTTATACTTTACAATGCATGCGGTGGAAAGTGCGTCATGCTGCTGCAGTTTGTTCTGAATATATCAAGAATTGTTACTAGTCAGGGGTAGACGACGCGGTAAGGCAAGGCAAGGTGCAAGGTGCAAGGTAAGGTAAGGTAAGGTTATATGCTACTCAATTACTGACATACTGAGTTACTGTACAGTACAGTACATGTTAGAGAATAGAAAATTCATAACATCTATGGATACATGTAAAACTCGACAACATGAACACAACAAGAAAGAAAAAACCTATTCATCATCTCCAAATATTGTGTCGTGATATCTATACCAATCTAGAAATGAGGTTTTATAATTACCAGAACATAATGATGATCTTGATGTTCCACTGTCTGATGGGTCTTGCACAGTGATGAACTGTTTCTTGATCAGGATTTGGTTTAGTCCTCGTCTCGTCAGCGTTTTTGAAGCTCGAATCAAGCATCGAAATAGATGAAATAGATGTATGACTGTTTACATGCTTTATACAATTCATGTTTCAGGTGCGGCAAAGAAGTCAGGTAACTTTTAAAGATTATCATTTCACGTATTAGAATCTTTAAAGATTTGTTTTCTAACAGATTTATTTTCCAGGAACCAAAATTGTCGAGAGGCCTTTAACATTTGGAGTAAAACTATAATAGAATTCGAACTTTTACCGGGTTGATTGGTTTACCCCAAATATCATGATGAACCCACAACTGAAAGCACAAACAATATTGATAATATCATTTTATAATGGGACACTCTTTATATATCACAAATGACTCTGTAAATACAGCAAATTCAGCTTCTCTTTCTATACGCTAAAAAGTCAATTTAAATCAAATCCGATCAGGCACAAAATAAAATAAATAAAAATAATAAACATCTACACCCCACACTTTTAAAACAGTAATATATAACTACACCGTTCAATAACATTTGATTATAAGTTTTGTTTCAAAATCCCGTTTTCTTAACATCTTTTCCTGCTTCTGCAAAACTAAATCACTTGCAATCTAGGCTTACTTTTACACAAAAATGAGTCCACTTATGTCACACGTTAGATAAATTAGATATCGTCAGATGCTGTAGAGTTATCATATATTTTATATGAGGTTTGTTTGGTGGGTAGGAAAAGGTTTCTTGCTTGGTATGTCGTTGAAATATCAAGATATTACAAGCTTTTTTGATGAGAAAAATACTAACATTGACTTAGGAAAATTATCCTGATTAATTGTACAGGGCAACCAAGCACGGAAAAGCACATTCTTAGTTTATTTACCTACAAAAAACATCATGACTACAGGATTTACAATTACTGTTGCCCTCTCATGGAATGTTGCAAAAAGAGTTACTGGTATACTTATATTGACGTCTCTACAACATCATATTTGTACTAATAAAGAATACAGAACAGTGTTTAGCTGTCACAAAATTTGTAACATATCATGTAAATTTCTTTGAATACTATTATAATGAAAGATGTTTCTTAGTCTTTTAGAAAGTAATAACTAAAGATCCTTTCGGCTCTAATATAGTCCAGAAATCAATCATAACCATAAACTTGCACATCTTTACTCAATCATTAAACATTTCTACTAAACTCCCACACTACTTCTTTTTTCAATCTTTTCACTATGAATCATTCACAGCACTTACTTTTTTTCACCTGAATATTTAGACTCCCAAGCTTCAAGGGTTGCAGTTGACATACTTATATTACTACACAAAATGGTAACCCTGGCTAGCACTTTAATATTTAGTCCCTCAATCAAAACTAAAATCAGGGACTTTACCAAGACAAAAAAAGGTACACACATCCACACTTCGAAAAGTGGACACATTGTCTGTCTCCCCCTATATCACGTTATTCCTGAAATCCAATACAAAATCTTTCTCTATACGATATTATATTGATCGAGTTGCTTTATTTTTTTTTCCTGATAAAAAGAAATATTGAGGAAAGTCAATATATATTATGAAATATTATATATCGATTATTATAGGAGAAAAAACTTGTATCAGTTCATGCATAAATATGTAAAACACAAAACTCATTCAGGGAAAAAAGGGACAATAAATATATGATAGATTTTTGAAGTCACTTAGTTCGGTCTTTTCCTTTTTATTTTTTTCAGGTTCCGTCAGAATTGCTTGGGTCCACATTTGATTATTTTGTTCCATCTCAATTCATTTCTTCTGGTGAAAATTGTATTGATACCTTAGTGCTAGTGCTTCGTTTATTCGTTTGTCGAAGTTTCTCTGGTCTCTTGTTTCTATTCAGCCGTATTGGGTACAACTCTGCAACAACGCACACGTGAAATTGAATTGAAGTCTGGAAAGGAAGTAGCAATGAGTATTTATTTTGAGTGATGTCGTTCGATGGACCAGCTATGGCATAGAGAATTAAATTAAAGAAATCTGGAATTCTCGCGAGATATTGAAGTAGATAACGAAATTGTGTTGTTCTACACTACTTCAATACAGTTGTATCGAAAACTCGTATATTTAGAAAAGCTTCTAACTTGTGTGCTTTTCATTTGCATCTCTTATCTCTTTCTTGGTAATAAAAAAACAATTATGTATGTACTCAAACATCTATATTCATACATACCTCATAATAGATATTATCTTAGTTTTGATACTAAAAGATAAATACATTTGGTTTTTTAAGAAGCCGTACAACAGTACAGA
Organism: Geotrichum australiense; assembly: GCA_030563945.1. NCBI lineage: Eukaryota > Fungi > Ascomycota > Dipodascomycetes > Dipodascales > Dipodascaceae > Geotrichum > Geotrichum australiense. The sequence continues at coordinate 28,033 of JAJMKR010000013.1, read as the reverse complement.
AAATTTCCATATTCCGCTTAAAACTGATACAGAAATTCATACGTCAAAAATTTGAAAGTTTTGTCTGTTATTTGGTACCTTTACAACTAATATAGGTCTTTGAATACTATACAGTTGCTATATTAACATTGTTTTGTGTAGTATTGATGTCAATGTCATTAAGTTTGTTTAAATATTAACTAGTAAGACTGTCTGTACTTTTTTCATATTTTAATTTAAAAAAAACTACATTCATTTTCAAATACTGGACATGTCCACTTTTGCGTTACTGAATAATATTACACAAAAAGATCTCTCGAATAATGTTCCACTAAGTCTCCGCACATATTGTATTCAACCTATATCAGTAATCATTGAACTTTGCTGATCACTTTTGTATGCAAAGTCAAATTGTGTATTTCCAGAATTCAGTACCTCAGTTGGATCATTTCTCCAGTGAGATAAAAAGGCCATTACAATTCTCACAGAAAGACTCAAACTTTTGCTAAAAATTTAAAAATATTGGATATCTGCGTTTGAAAAACATAATATAAAATGTATAGTACAGTAGTATCCAGTTTTAAGAGCTAATACTGTAAAAATACAATTCTCACAGAAAGACTCAAACTTTTGCTAAAAATTTAAAAATATTGGATATCTGCGTTTGAAAAACATAATATAAAATGTATAGTACAGTAGTATCCAGTTTTAAGAGCTAATACTGTAAAAATTTAATGTCTTTTTGTTTAGTATTTATTGTATATGTGTATGATATGTAAGTAAATACGGAAATTCATAATTGGTGACAAAAGTGGTGTATTCCTTTTCTTTGAATGTGTTTGTATATGCGTCAAGTATTTAAAAAATAGCTCTAAAAGAGAAGAAAAAAGCAGTTTAAGAGGCCTTGCAGTATGGAATTCTTCGATGTTATTGGTTTGTATGAATGTTTTGGAGCTGTTTAGGATTGAATTTTGGATAGAAAAATTAGAGCCTATATATATTGCGCTAATTTAAAAATCATTGGCCATAAATTTATATTTGTCCAACACAAAAAGAAAATAATTTTAAAAAGGGTTCTACCGTGCCAATGTATTACACAATTATATAACAGTAAAGCGCTCAGGGTACCACATCAAAACTTATCCTGAAATGTGTATCGTATTGCTAACAACAATGTGCTGATGTTATTTTTGATAACCAGGTATTTTGCCAACTGTACCTATTCCACTATTTAACGCAAGTCTTTAATGTTTTGATGCATGTCTGTATAGCTTTTTGGGGTCCTTTGACACTAATATAATTGCAAACCTTTTAGTATTTGAAGTTCCTTTGGAAGCTACAAATATCATTTTCCCATATTGGATTTAGCACACAGTAATAGGTTTATTGTGCAGGGTGTTCAAGAAAATCAATTTAAAGGATTTAATAAACTTTGAGAATTTCGTTTGCACATATTCAGGAAACATTCTTTGATAACGTGAAATTATTTATTGAACTCTTTGAAAATATAACGCAAAATAGTTAGTCTTGAATTTCTCGAAAAGTTTGTTGGTGGATACACATTTTAATTTGTGTAGAGCGGTCAAGACAGTTTTTTTTTTTTTTTTTTTTTTTTTTTTTTTTTTTTTTTTTTTTTTTTTTTTTTTTTTTTTTTTTTTTTTTTTTTTT
>JAJMKR010000013.1:0-26286 GCA_030563945.1 Geotrichum australiense | reverse complement strand
AGATATTTTGGCTGATCCACGTAGTATATTATAGTGCAGGGTGGGTGGTAAAAACAGATTTTTAAACGATTCGACAAGATTTGAAAATTGTGCCTTTTTGTTGTTTACTGGATATAGCAGTAAAAAGCACGCAAGGAATAATGAATTATTACTCAATTCCAAATTTTCTATTTTGTACAAAATAATTGAAATCCTGAATTTTTATAGTTGACGAAAATTCAAATGTATTTACCCAACGCCATAGGATTAACAAGATATTCTTTTACCCTGAAATTATCACAAAGCTACCTGAAAGCTAGATGATTGCTTGAGATAGTATTTTTTATGCTAGTATGGATTTGCAGAACTTTCAACTTACGGGTGAAGAAAATATCTAATACGCCTTACCAAACTTTTGAATACAAGATCTCAACACTTACGGACCAACGACAAAGTCCAAGGATAGATTAGATAGCAACTTTATCAAAAAAGTTCTGATATGCTTCCTTGGCTACTTATTATTGCAGGACGTAGAAAGGAGTAAGATCTTAACAGCATTAAACCAGGCTCCATAATCTTGTCTAGTAAAGAGTAAGATGGTCATGCAAAATTTTCTGACTTTTGGTATAGAAATTGTTATTTTTAGTTAGACATTTTTCTATAGGCGATTCGCTTTTTTGTTAAAGGCTACGCCTCAAGAAAGGCCATTAAATGGAACAAGGATCATAAAATTTTTTGACTAAGATTCGAACGGTTGATGCCAAAGTGTAAACATGATTTAGGAGCAATCTTACTAACCAGCAATTGTTCTGTCTTTTTAGCTACTTGCTACAGCAGTATAATTGAAAAGCCAAATTTCTAATGGTTTTATCCTAGCTTGCACAAGGTACATCCTGTTCATTTGACTTAAAATAGAATCTACTCTGCAATAGTCAGCAGAAAACGAAATCATCCTCCCTGCTAATCCAGAAAAATATCATGAAATAGATATGAAAATCATCAGGAATTTATTAACCTCCCCAGCTTATTTCATACTATGTAAAATTTATTGGAAACAACGACGTACTAACGATGCTTTTTGGAGCTAAGTATATAAGCAACTTTTGATCTCAGTTTTTAATTTAGAGAGTCAAGACTCAGTTTTTAAGCAGCTAACTTGTAAAGACATAGTGATTTGTTCACCCTAGTCCGATTGAGCCACTATTGATCAACTGAAAATTGTAAACTAAGTTGATTCCAGATATTTCTTACATTGATGGTTGAAAAGATGAGAGGTAAGAGAACCATTAAATGGAGCACGGATATAGTACAGCTTGATGAATCTTCAAATGCAAACTAGTTATCAATACTTTGAGACTGAAAACGGAGTTTGGAGCTGGTTTTTCAGCATATACTATCCACTAAGCTTTATGTCTGCTGGCCTTGTTTTTCATGCTACCCAATATAACAGAGTAAATACATCAATGAAACATAAGTGATCTGACACAAACTCCCTAAATTTCTATATTTTATACTGATTAATTAAACCCCTTTCTTTCCAACAGACATCAGAAAACGAATGACCGTACCCATGAATGAAAAAGGTCGTAGATACACTGTCATATTATCGTGCCCTTAGAACTGTACTACGCATATCACCAAAAATGTACTGGCACCAACGGCGTATTAACGATACTTTACGAGCTACAATACTTGTGTTGTTTATCTTTCTGTCAAACTTCACGTTTTATCTAAAAATGATCGGTGTAGTGCCAATTCCTCAAGTGCCTCACTTATTCAAAGAAAATTGTATAAGACCTCATTGGGATAAGTTTGAACCAACAAAAAATTTAAAATGCAGTTGCAATTTTTGATTTCTAAAGGTAGTTTCCTTTTCATTTTTTTTCGTGTCATTTAAAGCACTTTTCACTAATTTTAGAGAATTTGATGAGAGTTTTCTCACAACCTCCATTATTAGGACCTATGCTCTTCAATCTTTGCATACTCTAAATTTTTCATTGAGAGTTGGCCTTTTTCTTTAGTATTTAAAAGTTTTTGTGCCCTAATATGTGGCCTACCCAGTATTCAATTCCACCTACGTTATAATTTGCCTCTTCTTCCCAACAAAGCAACATCGGTATGTAGGTATTTACAGTGAGTATAATTCATCATGAGTTGTTCATTCAGTGGTATACGTAGACATTTATCTGGTGTGGTAACTGGTGAGTTGGAGAGCTTCAGCTACATGGCAGTATCTAGACAAGATGTAAATAAGATAGTCAGTTTACACCTCCGTATACACGGAGGTTATTATTTTTTAGTCTACCTTGGTCATTTACTTTGTATTGTGCTTGGTACGTTTTGATTGGCCCAATACAAAAACAGAAATACTACTAAGAACGTGGAATATAGTAATACGACACATATTGTGCGTATGAAGTGTGTTCAATGTATAATAGACTTATACAATAGTGAATATTGGCATGTACTTAGGACATATTAATATGCTGTGTGTGCCCTATCCTACATAATACTACTGTACGCACATATATTGAAAAGTCGAGATAGTGTGCTGTGCTGGAGTTTAGGAATCTTTGATGTTTAACGATGATAATATTAGTATGTGGATGATTGAATTGAAGATCGCCAAATATTGCCTTTTTCAAGGTGTTGAAGATGTTTTTTTCTAATCTTTCCCTGATTTCTACGTACCCCCAACGCTAACTACAAAGCTTTCTTGATTAGTATTAGCCTTCACGTCAATGTTTGGCATGGAGAGAGAAGCATTGCACTGTGTATGACAACAGCTTGACTTGGTCTTTCGTTTACACAGTTGTTTAATTAATTACTTCTGGTTTTGATGGCATTCAGGAGCAACAAAGGAGCACCCACGATGGACATGAATAAAATTATCGTAATTGCCCCCTCGAAAGTATTTTATATTATCGTCACAAGCGCACACTGCTATCTTTTTGGCCCGAAAGGTATCAATTGGGTCGAGTTGGTTAGAGCCCTACAACCAAAGTTGAATTTTTTTGTCATTTTTGTCCCACTTTTATGGAATTGGACTGGACGGGACTAAGTTGAACTGGACTAGATTGAGTAGGGATGTGCTGTGAATTCTATGTATTTAGTCAGTTTGCCTTTGATGTAAATAAATTCATTCATTTGTTCAATCATTCAATCTTAGTGTGTAGTTATTGCTGTTTCTTTCAGTTGTCTTTTGTTTCTTTGGTCTGACAGTGTCGGAACTTTACTTGTCTGCCTATAAAAATCTTTTTTATTACACAAAATAAATTTACAAACTTTCTCTTTTTTTTTTTCTCCTTTTCTCATATAAGTTTACTACCTTTGCTCCGTCTACCTCTTTCTGAAACAACCTGCAAAAAAAGAATATTTGACAGTTTTTTGTACGATCACGACTTTTTTATCATTTTTTAATTTTTTTTTGCTCTTGATATCGAGAAACATAAACGCGCGTGCATCTGTACCGAGATAGTTAGGCCTTTGTCTTAAATTTAAATTCGACGCAATTGAATTTAGCGCATTAACAACCAACGAACAACGAACTTTTTAGCTTAGGAAAAGGGAAAAACAAAATAAAATTTGTCTCGCTCATAATAAAAAAAAATTAACGTCGACGACGGTGTGAAGAATCCTTTTTTTCCCGATCTTACTCCAATTTTCATACTCTGCGCTTGCAATCAACTATTTGTACAGTTCATGATCTCAGCGAACGAATATACTTGATCGCATATTCTTACACTTTTCATCCTCCCAGCATGGTATGTATATTGTCCTTTGTGCTCGTCACCGTGTATCGCCATCATCAAACTCATCTGCAACACGATGGTAGTGTACTAAACAATAGCCATCTACACATCTGCCTAGTTTGACTTCTTATCAATCATCATAAATATCACTGTCACCATTATTACCATATTAGTTACCCCGTTATCATACTAACCACTTATCTGTCCCTTATTTTCATTCATTCTATACAGAGGCAACTACAAAATCTAGCTTCAGCAGTAGTCTCATCTCCGAAAAAGTTCATCATATGGCCGGCTTCACTGGCTTTCATCTTTTCATATCCTTTCCTATATGCACTGCTCTCCCCATCCCTACCAAATGTATACATTTCTTCTACAGCATACACCCAGGAAGATCCAGAACTATTCATAAAACAACTATACATTTCACCTCCGCCATTTTCAAGCGCGCTATCACCAGAGGTAATTGATTCACTACAACCCTTTTTATCTCATTTTAACGAAAGTAATGATTCTCCCAACAATCTACCCTATATGCATTCTGTCGTTTCATCTTCCATATTCGGCAGCAATCCCCCAACTTTAGACTCTATTCTGAACAATACGAATACATCACACTTGTCCCAACTTCTTGATTCTGTTTTATTCTCCCCCAGGATCATCAACAACAAATTGCATTCAGCTTCAGGGCTGCTCTTTTCATACATTTACAATACTCCAAAAGACGAAGTCAAATGGACAGATGCTTTAAACTCACTATTACCGGGGTTTGAATCGGCCCCAGCAAACTCAGCAGTTTACAATACTCAATCACATATCGTCGCTCCAAAATCATCCTTTTACTCGGCAGCCTCTGCTTTCATTCCGCATTGTCCTACGATTGTTTCTCTACTAACAATTATATACACAATTATGGTGCTGCTACACACTGTGTCTTGGGATAATGTCAAATCGGTAAGATCAAAAACGGGTTTACTAATAGCCATTGTTGTCCAAATCAGTCTATCAATGGCTGCTGCGTCCACACTAGTGTCATTTTTCTTTCCGTCTTTTTCCACTGATATTTTGAGAAGGTTTCTGATTGTTCCTTATTTCGTCACAACTAATGGGATTGAAAATGTGATACGATTAGTCAACGCAGTGGGATCAACGCCGCCAGAAAATCATCCTCTAGTAAGACTAGCAACGGGAATGGAATGTTGGAAGGACACTTTTAAGCGAGCTGGAAGTATTTGCGTGTTTATGCTTTTAGCCTCATTACCAGTGCTGCCGTTACCTTTAGAGATTAGGCAAGGTTGCTTGTTCATGTTCTTCTGCCTTGCAATTGACTTAGCAATGCATGTCACTTATTTCAGTGCTATTCTTTCTGTCGATATACGTCGGTTGGAACTGCAAGATTTAATAAGCAGTGGACAATCTCCAAATGCTGACTTGGGAACGTTTAATAAGTCACTTCCAACAACATTCAATGTCTATTATCATTATTTGAAAAAATTCTTGTTCCATCCCTACATCACAGCCTCTGGTGTAACACTCACATTAGCTACTATTTTTGCTTTAGTGTGGTGTTTCTTTACAAGGGAGCCGAGCGACGTTTCGACAGGAGGACTAACATTTTTCCTCTCGCCTTTGTTTACAAACTTGCCACTACAAAGCTACAACAAAATAAAGATATATGAGCCTTTAGTGCTTGAAGGGAAACTAGCGGTATCTACAAATCCCTCTACCATTGTTTATACCGTTGGTCATAACTTGAAAGGCTCATTTTACGGATTTATCAGGGCCATCTCAGTTCCCATTATACTAGAGTTCATTGCTTCATTAGCCTTTATTCTCTCACTTTCTGGTTTAGTGCTCAGTCTATTGCTTCCTTCCACATCGGAACAAGAAGAGACACCAGACACAAATTCGGAACACCTGCAGTTCTCATCAAAAGAACTAGTAGGGTTTCACTCTTTGGACGTTTTACAGGTTGTTAGTCAGGGCCCTGCTATATCTACCGTGTCTTTAGATCATAAAGTTTTTGTATGGAATGCTTCATCTGGACCAGGATGTAAAGTTGCTAGGCCCATTCAAGTACCAAATCCCCCAGACTTTTGGCCAATCACAAAAATAGTCTTGAATTCAGTTAACTCTACTGTTGCTATCTTTTCAACCAGACTTGCAACTGTGAACTGTTACAATTACAGAACGGGACATCTCCAATATCACTTGCAAGATAAATCGCTATTCAGCTACAATCCGGTAGAGACATTTTTTTCTGGCCCTGAGCTGATTGTTGTCACTAAATTTGGTAATTTGGTTTCAATCTCAGAGTCTGGGACAATTACGAGCTACAAAGTGGAGTTCATAAAGTCAGCAGAGACAATCTTACACGCCCGTCGACTGCTAACACCAAGAATCCCAGAGCGTGTTGTGTGTCTTTCATCAGAAAATGATTTCTCTATAGGTACTCACATCGGCAAAGTTTGGAAATTTAGAAAACTTCAAATTCAAGAATCTCCTACACAAATTAATATGCATGCCCAAGGTGTTCATGATTTTTCAAAGTACAAGCCTAAACCAGTACCTGCTCCACAGGCAATGCTCGCAAGGAAACCTATGAAAGCAGAAAGATGGGGTGGGTTAAATACACAGCCTATTGAAAAACCATCTATACTAAGGAACAATAAAATTGTTGCTCTAGTTCCGGTGCCTGCTCTGAATATGGTGTTATTAGCATCCCCAATTCACGCTTGTTTATTTGATGCCCAGACAGGTATCATCGTCAAACACTTTCAACTAGGCCATTTTGATCCCAAAACTATTAGAGTTTTCCACTCAAACCCCACGCATTGTAGGTTCTGCGGATGTGTATCAGTCGACACACTGTCAGTTGCATATACTGACTCAGAAACAAATGGTATGGTGATTTGTCATACTTTGACTATCGACAACCGAGCGAAAAACTCAATTTGCATTCGTGTAGAAAGAGATCCTAGAGAAACGAGATGTCTGGGGTTCGAAGCTACAACCGAACGCCAGCATTGGATAGATGGCGTTGAAGGATGGGACACTACAGATATGAACATGATAATGGGGGTGAGAAAGCGAGATGACTGTGAGAAGAACATGACAAAATTACAAGAGAGTCAAACAAGTACAATGTCATCTTCAATCTCATGGATGCAAAATACAAAAAACATGGTCTCACGAAATAGAAGACCAGTTGGAACTTCAAAATCAATGCCTCAATCCAAGTTTCCACTGCTGAGTACGACGTGGGAAGGCTGGGCAATGTCAGCCACTGGTCAAATAACATACTATGACATTCCGGACTACGCCGACAACAGCCACCCCAACGATGTCTCGCCCCACATGCAACAGCGCTGGAACTCTTCTCGCAACGGGGGTGCCATTGGACTTGAAATAGACGGGATATCAAGAAGTCGACTTTTGATCCAATCCATTGGACCCGTTGCCAAGTACGGCTCAAAATCAATAGCAGTTGCGTTTGGAAATATTATAAAAGTGTTGTACTTTGGCAAAGAAGAATCGCTATCGACCATGGGGTTTGACAATAAATCAACCGCGTTGCCAGCGGGTAACGGAATACCATACCCACCGCCGTCACCGAGTCCGTCGATGTCGTCGCTTTCTGGGTCGAAAAAGTGGAGAAGAGAGGTCGAGGTTGGGTATTAATAGTAGGAACTGTGAGGTCCAATATTGGATTTTAGCGGTTTGTAGCCTTTGAGGGAAATGACAAGATGAAGTTGGAGGTTTAATGAACAAAAAAAAGCTGTTATGAAAAAGATATGTTTCTAATTTGTATAGTCTGTACAAAGAACAAAAATAAAAATGTAACTACTGTATAAATAATATCCAAAGTTATAAAAAAAATGGACAGGGACACCAAATTAAGGAAACTATTATTCGTGTGATTGTCAAAGTGCGCTGTGCTCGGCTGAATTTTGTATTATTCATTTGTTTAATTCAATTGTTACTATCTGGATGGTTAGTTGATAATAGCAACGATTGATAGATGTGTAAAGGTATATAGTGCATAGTTGCAATTGGAACCTGGACAAATCGTGGTTTGTTAGATTCTTAACAGTGATCGGTTTTGCGAGTGTTAACAAATGTGTACTACTGTAAGCATTACCATTTTGTTTCTAGTTGCTAGTAAAAGCTTGCTCATTTGCAACTTTGTAGCTAGTATAGCAGCTACCATTCTAAACTCTTAGCTATCCTCGGTCATAAAACTTAGGCGCTTTAAAAGAAGCAATAGTAGGTGTAGAATAGAACGGTCGAATGCCCTGAGTAAGTGAGTTTGGAATAATGGTTCTGTACAATGTTCGGTAGTTAGAAGCCAAATAGTCATATTTCAATTCTTTTGTTTACCTATTTGCAACCGTACAGATTTGTTTGATAATCAGGTATTGGGAGTCCGGTAGACCTATAGTAGTTACAAATATAATGAATACAAAGCTCCCTAACATTTCATGTTTAAAAAACTTGTGGCTACTTCAATCTTTGAGTCTTTCAAATTATCAAAGAGCTTTTCGCTAGATGTATGACGATCGCCTATTTCTCGTCTAGTCACGTGAAAATATTGCTCATAATAATACTGATAAGATTATCAGTCTTGATCTTTATCGATTTTCTCGATAACCTTACAAATATCATACGTTAGTTACACACCTAAACTCCACTCCGCGGTAGTCTACTTCATCACTTTTGTAGCTTTCTTTTTGCCCACTATCTAGAAATGACCAAAAGACGTCTACTTGGGGTGATTGAAGCTGCTAGTGCGTACCGACACGACCATTACATCTACATGGCCGTAGCATTCAGTGTCGAGGTACCGCATGCACATACCCCAGACACAATCCATGCCTCCCTCAAGCAACTCATGCAAAAAGAACCAGCTCTAAGTACCGTCATTTCCCTCGATGGTGACCAGTATTGGATGGAGCTGCTTACGACGGTGGATCTGAGAAAGAACGTGGAGTTTGGAGGAGAATGGGATGAGAAAATGATGAATCGTGCAGTGTCGAGGAGGTTCGAAAGTATAGATGAAGTACCCCCTTGGAGATTGCTTGTGAATGGGAATCGTGTCAGTTTTGTGTTTCATCACTCGCTATTTGACGGGACGAGTGCGAAGCTGGTGTTGGAGCATGTTCTGAAATGGAACGGCGAAAGTGATTCTGATCCAGTATTCGTAGTGCCTGACGATATGCAATTGATTGATAGCATTGATGGTCTGCTAGGACAGAGTTATGATTTGAAAACGGAAAAACCACTGAGCCCTGATCCGCCAGCAGACTACTGGACCGGCGGAAAAGTTTTGGATGTTAGTAACGGACCACTGTACACTGACTCATTCTACATCCACATCTCCAAGACCGACTCCCTGAAACTTCTCCAACTCAGTAAACTAAACCAAACCTCACTAACTGCGATTCTCGCATCTCTTTCCCTCCACTCCGTTCAATCCGGTCTCTCCTCGCCCCACACACTCACTGCCTCAATCCCACGCAACCTGCGGCCCCTTACGCCGTACCCGACTGCTCTCGGCGACTTCGTCAGTTCTATTCCCGTCACTTTCACCGGATCCCCTGGGATTCTCCCTTTCGCACGGCACATCAAGTCTACCATATCTGCGTCGTTGTCGCGCGGTTCCGCCGACGTGCTTTCCGAGTTCGCCGGGCGCTGCGGGTCGCAGAAGTTCAAGTATCGTAACCGGGTGGGACGCCGGCGGATGGGGACAATGGAAGTGTCAAGCGTGATGGTGGATGCAGGTGAGGGATGGAGGTTCTTGCAGGGTGCGTCGGCAGAGGGTGAACCGATTACGTTTAGTTGCGTGATGGTGAGGAATGGGGAAGTATGGATCGGGGCGTCTTTTTTGAGGGAGGCCGTGGAGGAGCTGGATTTGGAGAAGGTGAAGAAGACGTTTGAGAAAGGGATTGGGGAATTGGTGGAGATGGTTTAGTGGGTGTGGGTGTGGATGTGCAGGGTTTGTACTGTGCTGTGTACCCGGCTACTTGATAAATCCTGGAAAATTGGGGCGTAGATTAACGAGTAAGAATAAACATAGAAATAGCCTGATAGAATTAACGCAAATAGAGAAACATGAATAGAAAGATGTGTTCATATCAGTGAATACGGATATATCATGACGCTGAGTACAGTGATTGTAACTTTGGTGCTTGTAATACATAATGTATTAGCAATGAATAGTGGTAACATTGCGACATCTATTTCCTGTTTACTGATTATTATAAAGCTGCCTTACGGTTCATAAGTAGAAAACAGCATTTATATTGATATAAACTGTTACTGGTAATTGTTGTTGCTTCAACTCTTGACCGTGCCGTGTCCTCACAGCTTTCCCAAGATTCATTTTAAATTTCTTCAAGCCAAGTTCACCAATTGTTCATACCAACAAACATGAATTCTGACGCCAGAAACTTCTAGATCTTGTCATCATTTCCATAAAACTGTGTAGTGCGGATATCAAATTATTTCCGAATGTTGGCGTTCATAATAATTTTTTGGGCTAAGCAAACGGAAATAAAAAAAAGAACCATGACGCTTTAGTATATTAATTTTTATTTTAGTGAGGTGCTCTAGCTCAAATGACAAATTGCTATAAAATGTTTTTTTTTTGGAAGAACTTTTCCACTGCTTCAATACTGCTTGATGTCAATGTATACACATAAACGGTTTATATTTTCTGATCTGGTGACAACAACTAATAACCTATAGGTAGATATACTCCAGCAGCATGCCCACTTTATGAAGTAGGGAAAACCAGTGTGCCAATGACATGTGAAATAAATAACTCGATATCGACTAAAAATTAAAACGTTTGAAAGAAAAAACTATACTAAACCAAATTAAACTAACAGGTAATCCAAAAGATAAAAATTATTAAACAAAAAACAAAAATAAAAACATCAAAAATTAAATGCAAACCGTAACTAACATACTAACATGCCTAAAAAATCACTTTAATATTCCGGTCTCCTAAATGTCCAAACTCTCGAGTTCCCACCGGCCACCAGAACATCATGAACAGTAAACTTTACATCGTATAATGAACCACTGTTAACATCACCGCAAGCTCCTCCATTGCCACTAATTTCGTCAGCTGCCCCAGTTAATCTAATATTAGCTACAGGAGGGATCCTTGGAACATCGCATGAACGAACAAATTCATGCATTCGAGTTTCCCTTGACTGGCTGAATATTTCTTCTGGAACGCACTCAATTGTAGTATTATTCTCACTCTCCAACTCTTGTTCTTCATGCAGTGAATTACGGTATTGATGCTGCTGCTGAAGATAGTCACTCATCGTATCTGATTTTTTTTCTTTTTTCCTCAAATCAGAATTGGGCTTGTTCCGTAAAAGCTTTGGTGAGAAATCCCACATTATAAAACATCCGTCTTCACCAACGGATCCAATTCGGTAAGAAATTGAAGGTTCGTAATTAAAGCTGTCAAACTCGATTTTGTTGATCCAAGATGAGTGGCCATATCCACGAGCAATTAAGCATTTACCTGTGACAGACCATATCGACAGCAAGTCGTCTTTTCCTCCTGTGGCAATGTACTTGCCATCTGGACTAAACGCGCACGTAATGATACCGTCATAGAAGGAGGTGAAAATGTCTGTGACCAGCTCTTCATGCAAATTAAATAACCTTAAGTAACCATCGGTTCCAGTTACGGCCAAAGTGGTTTTGTCAGGTGAAAATGCCACAGATGTCAGCGGACTATTGGACACTTTATAGGCTGCAACCGGATTGGTTTTAGTACCACAAGCTTGGTCTGTATAGATTGACTTCATGACTTGCGCCGTTCTAGTTGACCTGTTATCATCATTGTGTAGCATTCTTTCATTTGTCATAAACGGCTCATCGTCCCTATCTTTGTCCAGAATTAAAATCATTCCATTGTCATGGACAGTAACAAAGAAATTCGGTGAATCAGGGATCCATTTGATATCCAGTATTTTAGAATCTCCTAAAAACTCTCCATTTTTGTTGATTCTGTGATAGCGATTGGTGATAGCGTCGATAGATAGAATATCACCAGAAGTCGTTCCTATCACAACATCAACTGTTTGTTTCCCCTGGCTCGTAAATAAATTGACATCATGACACAATGGTAAATCTTTGGAAAACAGAACCTTGCACATATAGTCTTTCACTGCAGTGGCATTGGCCATATCACTCCAGTCAAACCAGAGAACAGATCTTCCGGTATTCAACCATATCACATATTCTTCGACTTGTGAGGGTGAACGCTTGTCGTGCATAATAGCTTTTGAAATAAAAGAAGAGTTGTTCTTGGTCAAGCTGGATTTCGCTTTCTTCGGTTTGTCAGTTTTTGGTGTAGATTGTACGCCCCCGAAGAACCACGATCTTCTGTTGGCCGCATGGTTTTGGTTACTTTGAGTGGCACCGGTAAACGATCCTGATGAATTTGAAGATGAGTCTGAGAGAAGGCTGACAGGCAACACTGACAATTTCATGGGAACTTCAGTTGAGCGTGTGGGATAAGCAATATTGACACATTTTGTACAGGTGTATACTCCGTCAGCAGCCGAGTTTTCCAGGTTGACAGGGATGATTGGGTTTACAGCCTCTATGTTAACCTGCGATTCAGATTTGACACCTTGGAGTGCATGCTGCTGGTTATGCGGAACAGTACCCTGATTTGAATTAAAAGAATTATTGTTAGGATATTTCGAAACAGGATTCAGAATAAACATCGATAGTTATTGTCTTTTTTGTTAGGTCGAATTAAGCAAGGAAAGAAACACAAAAGCGAAAGAACAAAAGGAAAAGACAAAAAAAATGTTGAACTATTAAGAATGATTTTGGAAACGAAAAAATAAAAAAAGAAGGTTGGGTTGATGGCTTCTTGTACCTTAATTTTTCACGATAAATGGGCTATCAAGCCAAGAATGAAATTTGTCAAGAAAGCAGTAAGTAGAATAAAAGTGTTTAGGTTATTGTTAATGATGCTATAGGTTGGAATTTATAAAATGAAGAAAAAATGAAGAGAAAAGAAGTAATAAAAAAAGGAAATTAAAAAGTTTTGGATACGCAAATTGATCTATATGGACGGCTAATTTCATGTCTACCTAAATACGAAATGTTCAGAGAGCCTTTTTTTTTTGACTTTATCGTCACAAAAACATTCCCACAAAGAAGCCAGAAAAACGTGACAAAAGTTTTAGAATTAAGATCAAAAAGATAATTACGTAATATCGGTATCACGTAGATTAACCCCTTTGGTAAAACCCGTACCCTAAATTACTCTAGCACCATTTTTCACGTTTCTTCTATTTTTCGTGTTTTATTCACTTAATCACAGTTCTGCCCTCCAAAACACGATCTAATTTGAACTAGGAAAGAACACACCCATACAAAAAAACGCCATGTCATTGTGGGTAGATAAATATAGACCTAAGTCACTGGATCAATTGACATATCAGCATGACCTCTCAAGCCAACTTAGATCACTAACTTCATCCTCGGATTTCCCACATGTTTTGATCTACGGCCCCTCTGGTGCTGGGAAAAAAACACGCGTAATGACTATTTTACGTGAATTGTATGGACCCGGTGCTGATAAAATCAAGATTAGCTCCAGAATCTTTCAAGTGTCAAGCTCAAAAAAAGTCGAATTTACTATTGTCTCCAGTGTCTATCATATTGAAGTCACTCCGTCAGATATGGGTAATAATGACCGTGTCGTGATACAGGATTTACTAAAAGAACTAGCACAAACTCAACAAGTCAACATCAACTCCAAGCAAAAGTTCAAGACTGTAGTTATCAATGAGGCCGAGTCTCTGACACGCGATGCGCAATCAGCGTTGAGAAGAACCATGGAAAAATATTCTGCCAATTTACGATTGATTCTAGTTGCAAACTCCACCTCAAATATCATTGGCCCTATCAAGTCTCGTACTCTTTTAATCCGTGTTAGCGCCCCAACTGTTTCTGAAATCTCTGATGTTTTGGATTCAGTAGCAAAGAAAGAGCGTGTCACTCTTCCCAAAGATGAGGCCGATAAACGTGCTATCCTTGACCGAATTGGAGAAGCATCAGAACGCAACCTGCGCAAAGCTTTACTTATCTTCGAAACGATGTATGCGCAAGAAACAACCATCTCAGTCAGTACACCAATCATTGTTCCGGACTGGGAACTCATGATCACGAAGATAGCTGATGATATGATTAAATCGAGAAATGTCGAGACTTTGTTAGCTATAAGAGGAATTCTCTATGACCTTATTGCACACTGTATTCCTCCAAATGTTATACTGAAAACTTTAGTTTTTCAGTTGTTGAAGAAGCTTAATCCCAGCATGGGGCCTGTGATAATCGAAAAGGGCGCATATTACGATCACAGACTGAGACTGGGAAGCAAAGCAATCTTCCATCTTGAGGCGATGGTCGCAAGTTGCATGCAAGCTATTGAAATAGCTAAGTAACATTATTCTGTTATTTTAATTTATCTCATACGATCCAAACCTATTAGATATTATAAATATTTATTCTAGTGAACTGTAGTTATTTGTTGAAGCATCCCCACGTCAACTACACACCCACATCTACCTTCGCCGAATTTGTCATCAAAATGGGTCACCGTTCCCACACATTTCATAAACTGTGAATAGCCTATACAGCTCTCATTCAGTGTGATCATATCGAGGACCATGTTAACATTGCAATACATCATTTGTTCTTCCCAAAGATCAATGTGGATGTTCTTTAGTGACGGATGTTTGATTAAAGAATCAGTACTAATTTCAACTTTTGAGCTCCTCACGTACACTTTTTGTAACGAGCTAATGGAACTGATTACACCATTTAAATCAATAGGGGTCTGAGTTTGTATTTCCAAAGTCTTTAGGCCTTTTAAAAGATTTAACAAGTCGTTTTTAGGCGCGTGGTGTATTGATAAATGCCCCAGGGTTGACTGACTGTTCTTGACTATTGACTGCAGTGCTGGAAAGAATTTCGGTGACTTTGATACAAGAAATTTTAAGTTTGGAAATTGAATATTTTGATCTGGGAGGTATTCGTGATATGAAAACTGGTCAATCTCCAGAGACTGTATCGACTCAAAGGTAGTGTTCGAGTCAAAGATGTCAGTTATTGGATTGATAAAAACATTCGAATTTTGATAGCAAGAAAGGCGCTCCGATGGTTGAAGTATTTTCAGCCTTTCCAAATTGTGGAGGTTGGACAATATAGAGTTTAGATGTACCATATTGTAAATGTCTTCGTTAGTAGATCTTTTAACTTCCAAATCAAAGATGCGTAAGTTTGTAAAGTTAGATATCAGATTCCAATAACCGTCGTTGATCTGATCTTTGCAATTGTACCTGACAGCTAGAGACTTAATACATTTCCACATTTTGGTATAGAGATGTAAAATCGGGCACATGGAAATTGTCTTTGAGCATTGTATATTCAGATTAACGGTTGGATCGTGCATTTCGAAGTAAGCATTTGCAGCATTCACAAAGCTTTTGGATACACTAAGGGGCACAGGACTGTCAGAGCATAGTTCAAATGTGATCTCTGTAAGTCTGGGAAATTTGAAGAACGCAAAGTCTTTGCAGCTCTCAGATATGTATAATTTGGAGGCATACACCATGTTGTCTATCTTTGTTGGCAAAACAGGCCGTAGCATCAGTACGAGATCATGTTTGTGACTGATAGAGTTGAATGGAGTATCAAAGTTTTGGAACAGTTCGTGAGAAGACTTGTCATTAGTTACCAGAGCGTTTCTAGCTAAAAACCCTTCAACGATCTCGAAAAGTAGATGGTTCACTCTAGCCAAGGTCGGAATTCTCTTCACAACGTTGAAATCATTGAAATATATGTGACTTGCCGGAACACTATTATTCCTGTTATCGAGATATCTTTTGTGCGATTCTATAAGAAGATAATACACTATCTTCTGGATGATCTCAGTAGGAAGGTCCGTCAAAGTAGACATGCTGGCAATCTTTGAAAAACATAAGATGAAAAGTAAGAATATCAGATCAATATAGTGTTGAAATATATCGGAATCTGGGCTGTTTTCAAATTCCAGTTGATAAGATAACTTCACTCTATAATGTTCCTGAAATTTGAGACCTGTCAAATTTGATGCGTTCCATTTCGTACCGGTTTTTGTTTTCATCAGCAGGTTTTATCAGATCTCTTGAATCATTATCAAGTTCCGTTTATATATTATTTCCTTATAAAACAGCAGATAGCAGCAAGCACTTACGTGCTCAAGACCTTCTCAAATAGCTATCCAAGATTATAACCTTTGAACAAGTTCATTGTCGAAATAAGCTCTTTATAGTGTATCGGGTACTCACTGCAGAAAGGAGACTCTCAAAATCGTAACAACCCGATGAAATTTCCAGATCTACCTTTAAACCTAAAAATTTCCCTAATCTCGCTAAACTTTCATTTCAAATTCATTTGAAAAATAACACCCTTAAAAGTCCGATACGAGTATCATTATTATACGAATAAAAAATAGTTCAGACAGTTTTGAATCAAAATAAAATGATTGTAACTCAAGAGCTTACAGGTATACCGTAGTTCCATAGTATCCATACCAAGACCGTAGAGTTTTTTTTTTTTTTTTTTGACCATCTGCACCTTTTGTTGTCCGTGAGCTTTAATTTATCATGCAAATCTTCAATTGTGAAAGCCGTATCCTACTTTTACCCTAGCCCTCCATACATCCCAATTCTAGAAAGCATGCTGATGAAGTTTGCCATACAAAATTGTTGCACCTCAACTATCTCACACTCAAAAGCAAATCACAAACATGACCACAGCTCACAGACCCACATTTGATCCCGCCAAAGGCAAAAACAGCCAGTCATCTGGAACCATCGTCCACACCCGGGCGCTCCCCGCCTACCAAACACTTAAATACCGTAAGCGCGGGCAAGGAGGTGCCGCTGACCGAGACGCCACGGACGCGAATCAAGAAGAAGGACGCAAGTACGATATCAAGTCCATCGATGAGGAGAACGTGCCCAAGAAACTAAAGCTGGAAGACCTGGCCGCCGGAGAGGAGGACGACGAAGATAAAAGTGAACCGGAAGATGAGAGCGAAGACGAAAGTGAGGAGGAAAGTGATAGTGAGGATGAACTACAGAGGGAACTGGAAAAGATTAAACAGGAAAGAGAAGAAGAGAGGTTACGAGAAGAAGCACGACGGAAACAAAGGGAAGCGCAAGCGAGGGAACAAGAGATTGCATACGGAAATCCGCTTTTGAATAGCACAAATTCACGAAGGAAATGGAACGAAGATGTTGTTTTCAAAAATCAGGCAAAAGGTATAGACGATGGTAAAAGTCGAGGGTTTATCAACGATACTGTAAGATCTGATTTTCATAAAAAGTTTATGGATAAATATATAAGATAAAATGACTTGAAAATTTCAATTACTTGATGTGATTTTTATAATAAAAAGGTCTAAGCTGTAGCTTTCTGTTCCACCTGAGGGGGTACTTCCGAAGGTTGAGACGTAGCTGCATCATTGTCTTTAGGGATTTCAATGTTAGTACTCTTTTCCGCCTTCTCCTCAAGTTTTGCTTTCTTTAAATTCTTCTTTTCACTTCTATCTTCAGTACTTCGTTTACCGTTCGCTTTGACGCCATCTACTGTTCTAAAATACGGCTGACATCTCCAGTAAGGTAGCTCTTTATAACTTCCTCCCCATTCTTCAATATGCTCTTCTTCGATAAGTACATCTTCGTGAGCTCTTTCCTTCAGTACTTCCTCGACAGTTTCCTCAACACGTTTGACAATTGCTTCGAATTCTTCATGACTGCCACCTCTGATCTGGCCCAACTGAGCACGAATATCTGTGTGAATGGGCATAAAAGGATGCAAGATCTTGAAGAAATGTGACTTTCGCGCTGTCAGAGATGCTTGACCTGGTGTGGTCTTTGTAATTTCGAAATACTCTCTCAACAACTTATCAACTCTGGGGAACTTATCGTCAAACTTGTTCTTGGAAATATTAAAGATTGCTGGGTTGTATAGATTTCCCTCGGCAGACATAACAGCGTCGGTTTGTGTTGCTTCAAGACTTCGCGAGATGTCCTCCTGATATAATAGATTACCATTAGCAATCATGACAGTATCAGGCGGCAGGTTGTCGCGTAAATATTTGATGATGGACCAGTCGGCCAGTCCGGTTTTTTGGCCTTTCATTTCACGAGTTCTGCCATGAACAGTCAAAAACTGTGCGCCTGCACTCAGTACATGTTTGGCATATGCCAAAGTTTTCTCCCTGTCTTCGTAAACTCTGATTTTGGCAGTGACTGGTATTTTCAAGTTGATATGCAGGGTGTTGATAAGTTCCCAGATCAGGTCCCAGTCCTCCATAAGAAAAGCACCGTACTTTCCCTTCCGTGCAATTCCCTGTGGGCATCCCAAATTCAAATCCACTGCATCACATCTGTCCTCAACAAGCTTTGCAGCTGCCAATAATTCGTCTGGCTTGTTTGCACAGAACTGAACTATCAAGGGCCTGTCTACTTTTTCATCGCCATCCAATGGTCCAAACATTTCGTTTCTGTAAGACTCCGAAGTTCCAAATAGTCGAGCATGAAACATGGGGGTATAGCATAGGTCAGCCCCATACTTTCGCGAGAGAATTCTCCAAGCCAATTCACTTTGGTCGACCATAGGAGCAACTATAGTCTTAGGAGATCCAAGAGCTTCAAAAAGCTCTCTTCCTTGCGGTTTCTTGTGCAAAGGTTCGCCGGAAGTTCTTATTGTGTAGGTGGGGGCTCTCGTAGACATTTTTCTAGGTATATGGTTAAAAAAGTTACTAAAAGTAACTTTTAGACGTGGTATTAGTGAAGACAATGCTGGTAGTAAAAGGGAATAGACAAACGAAAAGTCTCGTACAGACTGATATTGTCAAAAAAATTATTATTTTTCGGGATGAGGTGAATAAAAAAAGTTAAAATCTTATGAATACTGAAATTTTCACTGGATAGTAGCCTAACCCTTATATCCCAACGTCAAAATACCTTCGGTTAGGCCCGTATCCAAATACTAAAATCCAGATATCAATGAGAGCATATAAAGATCAAGATCTATCTATTCTGCTTAGTTCTTCCGTAGTATTATACACAATGGCATCAATCTTATAATGATTCAATTTTAGTTATGTTACATCAAAAATTATTTTATTATGCATTTATTTTCGCTATGTTACTATGAACTTTCAGGTACCTTTTCATCGTCACCTTGTGCCTTTCTCTTTTTGGAAGCTTCAATCATCTCAAATTTATTTTTTCTCTTTTGGCGCACGACACCTGGGACCGATGTAATCTTCTTTCTTTCCGTAGGTTTCTTTTTCAGAGCCTTCTTTTCGTTCTGTGTGGCTTTACCCAACTTTTGTAACCACTCGTCAACTTCGCAACCTGATTGTTTCATAACGTTGACAACGGCCTTGACTGCAACTGTATCTTCCTTGGTGAAAAACGTTATACTCTTACCAGTTCTACCTGCACGTCCGGTACGTCCGATACGGTGGACATACGACTGTGCTGATTGCGGTATATCGTAGTTTAACACAACGTTGACTCCAACAAAATCAATACCACGAGACAAAACATCTGTACAAATGAGAACCCAAATTTCGCCTGCCCGAAACCTTTCAATTACTTGATCACGCTGATTTTGGGTTCGCTCACCATGAATGACATCAACCTTTATATTATCGTAAATCAGTTCTTGGAACAGTGCTTTAGCACGCTCAATCGATTGAACAAAAACCACAACCGGTGGCGGCAGCTCTCCGTTCTTGAACATTTGTCTGATTCCAATCAGCTTTCCTTGTTCGTTGCCTGCATATACCAGCTTTTGTTCAATAGTAGTACTTGCACCTTCTTTTTTACCGACAATAATTCTAACCGGTGAGATCATAATTGAATTGGCAATCTCTTCTACGCCGGAAGGGAGTGTAGCTGAGAATAGTGCCTTTTGGAGTTTGGGTGAGGTACATTGTTCAAGAATAGAATCTGTTTGTTCGATAAATCCTTCTTCAAAAAGTTTATCAGCTTCATCTAAAACAATATGTTGAACTTTAGATAAATCGATCGTGCCTGCCTTAGTCAATCCCAACAGCCTTAGCGGTGTTGAAATGATGATATCATATTTTCGTTTGTTTTCATAATTTGGATTGCTGATTTTCGCTGCTTGGGATTTAGATAACACACAAACTCGTAAATCTCTGCCTCTCGATAATTTGACAATCTCTTCGTAGATTTGAGTTGCCAGTTCTTTGGTAGGCGTCACAATCAGACAACGAATGCCCTCATTTGAATGTTCTTTTAGAGATTGGACAATAGGAATGGAAAATGCAAGGGTTTTACCACTACCGGTGGGTGCACATGCAAGAACGTCTCGGTTCATCAGCATCAGTGGAATGGCTTCAGACTGAATCGGCGTTGGTCGGTCAAAGTTTTGTTGATGAAGATTTCGTAGCAAATGTTTATGCAGATCAAATCGTGTCTTGATATCTTCAAAAGATCCAACAGGTAAAGGGATATCGTCACCTTTAAGGTTGATCCTGAACTTCTTCCTTTGTGCGTCTGCCAGCTTAGAGTCGGAAATTACCAAAGGTAACTCTTCATCACTTTCTTCCTCTTTCTCAGAATCCTCTTCGTCTTCGGCATTTGCTTCAACCTTTTTTTTCGTACTCTTTTTGTTAGTTTTCTCTTTAGGTGTAGTCGAAGCCCGCTTTGATCTGAAGAAATCAATTTCTCGTTCCAGATCTGCCTTATTCTTATTTTCCGCTGCGACATCCACTATTTCATTTTTTCCGCTCAAAAGCTCAAAGTCTTTCTTGTGACGACCTTTACGGTCGATTTTGATGCCTTTTGATAGTAAATTGAAGATATCCATTTTGTCGTTCCTTGATTTGTACAGTTCAATCGGAAAATTGAGAAAAAACTGAAAATAAATGAAAAGTCCCAATATAAAATATTCAGTAATCTGGAAAATGTTTTCTACCCCAAATTAATTTTTTAGGCTTGTCATGTGATCTTCTGCTTTATCCAGATTTTTTTTTATTTTTATTTTTTTTTCAAAACCTCTGCCTCCAACCAGTGAAAAGTTTTCATTAGTCTCCCTCTGAAAAATTAAGGGAAGATCATTTTCAACACTTCAAAAATATAACAAAATTCAACACAGAATATTGTTATCACCATTGCGATTTAAACGTCTTCTAATTAGCATCTGGAATTGTGAAATAGACTAGTTCGGGATATATTGAAGTATTTCTAATTGGATCAGCATTACAATTTTTCAACCTATAGAAAAATCGGAAAATTCATGAAAGATCAATAAACCAAGCATTAGATCTAATCTTTCAACAATGTTCGCACTACGACACCCATTCACACCACTAGCTTTACCAGCTAAATCTTTCAGCAGATCGGTAGTTCTTATCGCCTCGAAAAGAAAACACAAAGCTATAAGGCCTCCCCAACCCGATTCGGGGCTTAAGAAAGACCCATCCCAGTATCTTGTGTCTCAAGGAGTGATGTACCCTGGTGATGAAAGCACTTTACAACCCGCCAAATCACTTCTTGGTCCCGAATTTGCTTTACCCGATGACCTGATACTTCAAGCATTGACCCACAAGAGTTTTGCTCACGGATTGAAACCTTACAACGAAAAGTTGGCTATAATGGGAAAGCATGTCCTTGGATTGGTTACAGTTCAACGCGCCATCGAGGAACCCTCGGAAAACAAATACAAAGTGGCCAACGTCAACTTTGATGCTGGCATGGGTAACTTTACTCGTTTATTAGCTGCCGCTGCAACAACCAGTCAACTTAGTTACGAGTCGGGCCTTTCTAACCACATGTTCGTTTCTCTTAAAAATTACGAAAAA
This sequence comes from Geotrichum australiense, assembly GCA_030563945.1. NCBI lineage: Eukaryota > Fungi > Ascomycota > Dipodascomycetes > Dipodascales > Dipodascaceae > Geotrichum > Geotrichum australiense. Next base: position 4,611 of record JAJMKR010000013.1, on the reverse strand, counting down.
GAGCCCAGTTCAACTGCTGCTGCCACAGCAGTCACCGCTTTGGTCGGTGCTGTACTCATGAACAAAGGATATGCTAAAGCTGTTGATTTCATCCACAAAAGGTTAATGGATAGACTGTTCGAAATCGCGAAGAAGAAGTTTGTCCGTTAGAAAAAAAATTCCCCATGGCTTGGTTACAGTTGTCTGGCAAACATAAATGAATTTCTCTGTCTGAAAATGTCATCGTCGCCTATTGCCTCTTTCACTTCCCTCCCTCTCTGTGTAAATACATAATCCTACCCGTCTGTATTCGATTTTTTTATTTTTTTGTGTATATATAATTGGAAACAAAAAATGATCATGAAAAGTGTGTTCTGATTATATCGAGATCTTTGATAAAGGCAACAAAAAAACCGTCTTGCTCATTACTCATAAATTTGCAGTCTAATTACTTTAGCTTACATATCGCAATGTAGTAATTACAAAAGGAACGAAGAAAGAAAAGATATAGATGCATTGGTTAAAAGCGCTTTTTCTGTGTTAGCTTTTTAGTCCGAAATAAAAAAGCATACCAGGCCCGAAACCGTCGATGCTTTTTTATAGGGTATGATCCCATCTCGGACGGTTCACTAGGTGACATGATACTCGCATTAAAGCAAAAGTATTTCCGGAACGACTTCCGTTGGTTCTTGGTTGGTGTGAGCGGGACATGGTCTGAATACGGTGACGATGATGACGACGATGATAATTCCAGTGGTTTTGTTGTTGGCAATGACAGCTTTTCTAAATCTTTAGTTAGCTTTGAGTACAAATGACTATAGTTATCAATTCATATAAATCTTTGGTCGAATTCAGTCTCTTTCCTGACGAGATAATCAATGAGTGTTTACTACTAACCTTCACCTTCGCTATTTTCGAATGGACTTAACAAAGTAGACTCAGCAACCGATGCCATACCGACTTCAACATGTCGTTCCTGTACTTCCCAGCCATACTTACTTTCCGTAGCCGCTTCTGATTTCAACCTTTCCATTTCCGCCTCTATTTCCAAAGCAAAGTCTGTTTTCTCAAACGGTGCATTGTTTTCCGCAGTGATGAGTGAATACCTTAGCTCATCGAGCGGTGAATACTGGATGGTGATGTTTTTGGCATTGTAGCTTGATCTAGGTGTGTTTTCGGTGGCGGCTGTCCCCAGATACCGAATGTTGTACTTGTCCCCTCGCTTCGGGGGTGTGCTAATCTTAAGTTGTGGACGTGAGTTGGACCGCGATAGTGTAGCATTTTGGTTTTGGTTTTGGTTTTCGCATAAGCTTTCATTTACTGCAACGGACTGTTTCTCAGAGGGATCTTGACTTAATGGGGAGTCCAGATAAGTTATGTATGTTTGCTTCCAGGTCTCGGTCTGGGGCTTGAACAACTGGGAAGGTTGTTCGATGGACGGTACGGTGTCGGTCATAGGGACTCGCGTATAAGCTAATCGGCTGGGCTCCATTATCCGATGTATGTGCGTGTACTACTTTATTTACTTTGTGTGAAAGGTACGAAATGGATAGAAGGCTTCAACCGTGCGTAGATGGGTAGTGTTTTTGCCTAGGTGATGCTATCACTCTGCGCTTTGTGTTACATTTTAAAGTACAGGCTGACAGTATAAGGTGTGATGGGACGTGTACCACAAGATAATAGAAATACAGATAGATGTTCACTTGGTTTGTAGATGTGTACAGATAGGTTTAAAACAAGTGAACTTCCTCTGCTCCTCTGTACACAGGCTTATTCTACAGTTGAGAAATACTGACACCTTTTGCTTCAATTTAATGAAATGGCTACCAGATCAGACACTCACTTGAACGAGGCCCCGTTCGACGACAACCTTCTTGATTCTAAAAGCAAGTAACTACAACCCCCACTCACCAAAAGCTTTACATACTAACGTTTTCACATCCAAAATAGACGAACTCAACACGCAGAAACCCATACGGAAGCTTTTTAATTTTCTACACAAGAACAAGCCCACCAAGTCGACAGACCCTTTCAGCGGCTACATGGTTTCCACGTCCATCCCCGAGACGCCCGTCATGGTGACCAACCCCTTCCACACTGAGAAGCTAGGCAAACTAAATGGCGAGTTCAATTTCGCCTCTTTCTGCGAGAAGGCTCTTGCGGATGCTAGGGAGAAGAAAGGGATGGCCACGACGACGGAGACGGTGAAGCAGACTGACGAGGAAAAAAGTAGCACGTTGTCGCCGATTAGAAGAGAGGATTTGAAGGGATATAAAATGACGGTGGAGGGGGTTGCTGAGAGGAAAAGAGACAGGTTTAAAAGGTTTTTGTTGAGATTGAAAGGGTAAGTACTACTATGAATATTATGGAAATGTGGTCACAGAATAAGATATGGACAAATGTATGGAAAGTATACATACTTCACGATGACCATGATTTTATAAGATACCACGATGTGTACTATACGAGTTCAGAAATTTTGTACTTCCATTAATATTTATGATTGACTGATCATTTATGTGTTTCACTTGCTATAGCGTATTGATGCTCAATCAGGGGGTCATGCGCGCACCGTGTTTGTAATAAATATAATTTTTTCTGACGGGGTGTAGTTGTTTTCTATTTATGGGCGTTTTATTTATGCATTTCCAGGGAGTTCCATAGGGAGCAATTCTCTTTCTCTCTCTTGGCTTAATTGTTATTAATATTTCATATCATGGCACTCGTAGCAATGAATAGTAAAAGCAATCGAGAGGATTGTACAGAGGCTCAAGACTGTGAGAAAAGTGTTTTACAATTTGCCATGTTTTAGTTAGTGTTCTTGGTGAACAAATATAGATTGTAATATAACTATGATTTTAGTTTAGGACAACATTTTCAGTCATGATCCTAGATATTAGGCTGCCCCCGCTTACATTGAAAAAGTTTTATGTTGATCTTTGTGGAATTATATGGACTAGAAACAGAATAATGTATGATGTTGCACTGTCTAGTCTAAAAGTTATATGAGGATTTAACAGAATATATATAGTATAATAAATAAATTAATAAACAAAAGAATGTAAACAAGAATAAATAAATAGGTGTAAGATGTGATCAATGTGTAGATGATAATGATCATGATGACAATAATAAATAGAAATAAGAAAAATGATGTGGTTTTTAGAGACAGAGATTTGTACGAGTAGAGCAATTAATGAAAGTTTGTGCCGAACAGAAAGTGTACATCTAAAGCATGCTGATGTCGATATAATTCTTCTAGTTTCAGCAATTTCTGTATGGTTGCTTTGTTCTGGTTATTTTCGCTTTGTCAGGGTTGATTATTTTCGCACCTCTAAGACTATCATTTTCCAAACAATGGCAAGTTGCTGTCCGATCTCTTCAAAGCGGTGCAATTATCATGGCAGAATAAAGGGAACCTCCGCAATCATCAGCACTCATCTAAAAGTGCCCCAGTGCTACTGGTGGAACATAGTCGGGAGGAACGTAGTCGGGAGGAGCATCTTTGCCCCATGGGAACTCGGGTCGTGGAGGTCGTGGAGGAGGAATTTTGGCCTTTGATGGTGTAATGGTTTTGGTAGATGGGGAGTTCATTGTTAGCAAGGCCGGCTTCCTGTGTTTGTGAACTGTACTATGTGTATGTAGAGAAAGTGAAAGTTGGTGTGGATATGAAATCCCAATGAGATATAAAGATTATGAAAAGAGAAAGGAAGAAGAATAAAAAAAAGAAATAGAAGGATTGTTTGTTATATATATTTAAAGGGACCGAATTCTGTGTCATATGCGTACAGTACAAATTTGTTTTATAAATTTATAAAAATACATTCATACAAAGGTATATAACAACACTTTGAGCAAAGATGTTTTCTTTTTTTTTCCCTTTCAAACTCTTTTATTTCCCTTCATGAACCTGGAAATCCCGAGTTTAGCAGGAATATTAAAAGATTTACAACGGTTAAGTTAATTTAAATTCATCTTCTCTGCGTAAAGATTTAATGGGAGGGAGAATAAAGTCAGGAACTGACCATTTAGGTAGGGAAAAACAAAAAAGTTTCATTTTTTTTTATGGTTGGTTCAGGCACGGATTTTTTATGCGGAGTGGTAAAAAGGTACCGCCGTAGAAAAAACAACATTTTTTTTTATTTTTTCATGGAAAATGTTTCTTTGGGTGTTTAATCCCAAGCCCATCTGAAATTTTTGGATTTGTCAGTTTCAACGTTGATTCTAAACCTTTATGATATATTGTATATCCGGTTTCTTCTTTGCTTTACATATTATGGTATACCGGTATACTATATAGCTCGTTTGATTCCACAACAGAACTCTCACGGGTGGACTCTGTGCTAAGCTTAAAAACAAGATCTTTGCTTTTAGTAAGTGTATATCAATATAAATTTACATATACTTAGCTTCGCAATCACCACAGCTGATTTCAATACACAAAAGATTCAACTTCCCCAAGTAACAAAACGACGTACTATGCTCACCCAACAACAAAAAAACAAACCAAACAGTGTAAAGGACCAAACCCAAGTGTCAAAGACCTGTTACAACTTCCTACCAAGGGGGGCTGGTTCAAGCACTTGTTTTACACCAGGAAACAGGGAAGGAGGAGAGACAAAAAGGTCCACA